>VWZT01012186.1:484148-506938 GCA_013397055.1 Pachycephala philippinensis
GCCTCCGAGGGGAGCCCCGGGTGTTTGAACAAAAGTGCCTTCCCCCCACTGCACCCCACCGCGTCCCGCCCCACCCCGCCCCTCCCGCGGGCTGGATCCGGCCCAGGGCGCCGCGCCTCTCGTGAGCCGTGTAATTAGAGCCTGGTGGTGTCAGGGTTGTAATTATGCAGATTGAGAGTGTGAGTGGAATGGGAATCACAAATAGAGGCTTTGTTGGGCTTGAAAGGAGCTAATTCAGCCAAAAGCTGCCGTTTGTAGGTTTAAAACATGCTGATTCCGGGAGTTTTGGCGCAAAGCGAGGAAAGCGACGTGGTTTTGAAGTTGCGTTGGTGGTGAAGCAAAGAGACTGAACTGAGTACTGCAGAAAGCTACGTAACTATGTGTTGGTTATGTGTAGGAGAGCCCCTGAGGTGAAAGATGCCCTTGTATTGAAATGTCTTCCTTAACACAGTCTAGATACATAGGTGGGCTTGTAGCTTGCAGGTCTTTGAGAGAGAGATGAATAATGTTCACTTGACGGTCGTGTTTTTGCGTTGTCTTTCATTGCCCAGCACTGTAAGAAGCCATTGCTTGTGTCGCTTCGTGTCACCTAGGAGGTGAGCAGAGATTCAGTGCTGCCCAAGACAGCTCAGGCAATCACACAACCCTCGTTGAGTTCATTTCCTCTAGCTACAGCTATAGGGGGCAACCTTCTAAGCCACAGTCCTAAGCCTCTTACAGCTCTGATATGAAATCGGGAACAAATCTCCATGAAGTCAGGGCAGGTTTAGATAGATAGGTTTAGATTAGATGTTATAAAATATTTCTTCATCAAAAGTGTCGTCAAGCATTAGAACAGGCTGCCCAGGGAAATGGTTGAGTCACCATCCTGGAAGTATTTAAAAGATGTGTAGATGTGGCACTTGGGGATGGTTTAGCGAGGAGTTGGCAGTGCTGGGTTAACAGAGTCAGTGATCTTCGATGTCTTTGTCAGCCTAAATGATTCTGTGAGTCTAAGTTGCTCAACTACGCACTAATAATAGCTATTGGTTAATCACTACCCAAGTTTTGAGCATCAACTTTGGGCAGAGCAATGGCACTATCAGCCACTGCTGCCTTCACTGTGCTTTGTTGCTGTCTCAGGTTTCTGGTGTAAGCAGGAACAGACACTGATTCTCTTTTCAGGGCATAAGTCAACTTTGAAATCATCCAGCCTGTCACGATTTCCTCTCTTTTGTTTATGATCTGGAAAGTTTCTTCTGCATGTGCACAGGACAACAGCACTATTGTTCATCAGTCTTTCAAGCACTTTTGCAGTATAAATAATAACAACCAGTCCCATAAGAATGACTAGAAAGGAAGCTAGAGTGGAGCACAAAGCGTTGACTTCCAGATGATGTAACTTCTATCAGTGAAGAGAGTAAATACAGCCCCCAGTTCACTACTTTGCAATGAGATAGCACTTAATCAAAAACTTTAGTTGTGTCTCCTCTGTCCCTTTGGAAGGAAGAAGGGGAAAAATGTTGAGAGTGTAAAAACCATCTGGCCTCAATTCTGCCACATTTTATTAGAGTGAGTAACAGAATCCAGTTTTCACTACTACAGATAGCTAGCTGTAATCTTTATTCCCACAAGTAAAAAAAGAATTGATGTTTAGTCCTTGGCAAAATGCGTATCTCTCAGTTTGTTACCAGAAGTAATGGTACTAGCCTTAATTCTTAGAAGTGTATTGTTAATCCAGTAAGACTGCAAAATTATATAAAAAGATGAATCGGCAGCATATGTAATACTGAGTTTATTATATATCACTAGTATGCGATAAAAAGAAAAAAAAAAAAGCCAAGCCAAGAAGTTTGTGATAATATCAATGCTGGAGGATGCAACAAGGCAGTAGAGGTTCAGTTATATAGCAGGATTTTTTTTTTTCACTGAAAGAGTAGTTAGGCATTGCAATAAGCTGCCCAAAGAGGTGGTGGAGTCACTGTCTCTGGAAGCATTCAAGAGGTGTCTGGATGTGGCAGTTGGGGATTATAGTGGTGCCAGGTTGATGGTTGGACTAGATGATCTTGAAGGTCTCTTCCAACCTTGATGATTCTGTGAAATTGTCAGAAGAGATTAAAAATGGAGGAATTAAATTTTTTTTTTAATTTGAACCATGGTTGCAAAGTCATTTAGTGGACCAGCAGAAAAACCCAGTAAATGAGTGTCTGAAGTTTTAAGTTGTCAGAACAGGAATGTGTGTGGACTTGATGTTGCATCATTAAAAACATCTTGATGCAGACACCAGTTTGAAGATACATCAGAAGGCACATTTGAAGACACAGTAGAGCATGTAGCATCACAGCACAGGATCTTAAGAGTCACCATGGGAATGCTTGTCCTCAGTTATGAGTAAAAGTAGTTGAAAATTTTCAAATGCTGTCTACTGTTTGTGCTACCTACACAAATGTTGCATGCAGGCATTCATTTCAGAACTCAGTTGCCAAAGAGAAAAAGCTTAGGACCAGGCATCATGTCTTGGCATGGGTGCAAATGCTTTTCCAGACAAGTGAATTGATCATAGACGTCTCATTGCCAAGAAAATGATCCAGAGATTGGCTGTTCCTTGACTGGGACTGCTTTAAGCCTAATACCCAGTAGGATGGGTAGAAAGCAGCTTAAAGTTGTGCATACTTCAGCTACCATGCTCACAGCTACCATGCAGTCAGTGTGAGAGACCGTGTCTTTTTTCCAGGCATTTCCTCTACAAGTGGATTTAGTAAAGGATAAAAATGCATTTGACTGTGTTGTATTTGTTGCACTATTTTAAGTGTGCTTGTAATTTCACTGACACATAATTCCACTGATAACATAGCTTCACACAGAGTTGCTGGCAGGTAGAATGTGTGTTGATGAATACACTGTCCCATGGTTTTCATGCTGGTCTGTTTGTCTACTGCGAAGATGATTTGAACATACTAGTCGTTTAAATAGTTAACCTAATTGTTTGGGTATTTGAACATAAATTATTCTCCTCCCAATATTGACATTACTAATAAATTGTTAATGAACTCCATTCAGTATCCCAGCAATAGCTGATGAGTTTGATCAACGCAGAACTTCGTCAGCACTTTACAAACCACACTGAAGACTTGATAATGATAAAATGTGTTTGACACCAACCCCAACCATCCTAATGTGCCCATGAAACCTGTTACTCCTGGACTTGAGAAATTATATGCCCTAAATCAGTAGAAATCTACTATAGGATGCTACTTACACAGTATCCTATAGTAGGAATTTCTGAATCAGTGTAGTTACTAATAGGCTGCCAATGCAGAGAACAAAGAAGCAGGAAGTCCGCAAATCCCATCTGCTCTTTTCTGGTAATAAGCTTGTTGCTTTATTCTGCAATAGCTGCAGGCTGGATCTGCCTTTCAGGCAAGCCAGTAAAGAATTAATTGCAGTAATCCAGTCTGGGCTATACAAAAGATGTGTAACAATAAAGTCAGAGCATGGACAGTAAACTCCAAGTCTGGTGAGATTATTTTAAAGTGCAGTTCCAGTCTGAAAAATGACTGTGAAAGTCGTTTTGTAAAAATAGAGCCACTATCATGCCAGCAGAAGTCCATCCTATCCGGTATTCTGCCTTTAGCAAGGGCTGATAGTAGCTTTGTAAGGAAAATATCTCAGAAACAAGAAAAATATTGAGGGATATTTTCCATCTTTCAGAAGTCATTGAATCAGGACATCTGGATCATTTAATTTTGATAGCGACCAATGTGTAATAATATTCCATTTGCTGAGACCCATTTTTAAACCATTTAAACATTAGGGCTCTACAGCACCCTGTGGCAATTAGAGCTGCAATTTAATAATGTATTGTTAGAAAAACTACTTCTTATTATCTACTTTAAATCTGCTGCTTAGTAATTTAATTGGGTGTCCCTTAGTTCTGGTTTTCTGAGAAAGACAGAATGATTAATCATTCTCTATTCAGCTTCTCTTTGTCATTCATGACTATATAAAACTCAGACACTTCTCTTCCCAGCTGACAAGCCCTAATTTATATAGCCTTATCCCCACAGAAGTCGGTCCAAACCTCCCATTGTTTCCTGTCTTGCTCCATAACGAAAACGGAATTTTCTAACTCATTGTTTTCTTTCTATTCTCACTACATGTTTTCTTATAAAGCCAAATGTTCTCACTTAAAGAAATCAGCTTAACCAAAAGCATATTGGCTTCTTTGGAAATACTCATATATTCATGAGCATGACCTGCTTTAAAAAATCTGTGTGGACTCTCCTCCGACGTGTCATACATATCCAGATGCTTCTGTATTCTGTTATTTATTCTAATTTGTACAAATTGGCTTGATAAAAAAATGAGACTGACTGAAATGTAGTTCCCCAGAGCAGTTTTCATGTTCTTTTTCAAGGCTGGTGTCCCAGCTGATGCTTCCAATTTGTTTGGCACCAAGCCTGCTTTGAACGGTAGAGTAAATGTTTGTGAGAACTTCAACAATATTACACTTGAGCTGCCATAGAGTTTTTGCATAGATACTACCTAGACCTAGCAATTTGGTATTGTTAAATTTATACACTTACTCTGTATTATTTGAGCAATTAAACATTTTTTTGAAGGTACAGCATGGATTCTTCATTCTCAATGTCTCTTGCAAACATTTTGACTTCCTAGCTGTTGCTAATTTCATGCTAATTGACTTTCTCTTTTCTTATACTGTTTCCTTCTCTGAACTATCATGGTTCCTTAAGGCTTTTTCCTTATTTAATTAATATTAAATTGAAGTACACTGTAATCACCATTAGAATGGGTTTACTATCCAAATCAAAACAAATCCAAAATTGAGTCATTTCAGTGAGCTCAAATTGCTCCAGAAAACCAGTGCTTATGGTATCCAAAGATACTGTCTATGAATTAAGCTTAGGATCTGTTAGTTTGTACATCCATCTAGACAGAATTATCCATGACAGCTCTTGTTCAATGGGTAATTATTTTATTATTATCAAATCACTCTGACTTTCAAATGCTTTAGCCCTCCCCCCCTTCCCATCCCTTCCCTTTTTTATAAACTGAAAGCATCAGCCTGAATCTTGCAAATCAGGATGGGTTTCTTCCTAATGAGCCTTCATCGATAACGAAGACTAATCAGACTTTCAAAGAAGTTTGAATATTTACACTGTCTCCAGTATACAAGTATATTGGAGAGTATAATTTGGTTTACCACTGATGAATAAGAAAGAGAAGGTTGAGGGGAAGATGTGGTGTTCAAGGTT
This sequence comes from Pachycephala philippinensis, assembly GCA_013397055.1. Taxonomy (NCBI): domain Eukaryota; kingdom Metazoa; phylum Chordata; class Aves; order Passeriformes; genus Pachycephala; species Pachycephala philippinensis. The sequence goes on from VWZT01012186.1 coordinate 489,404, forward strand.
GTTAATAAATGAGCTGATACTGTAGGAGTAAAGTTTTTGAAATGCTGTTTGAGTGTGAAGTGCTGAAGATCACAATGACAGAAATACAGCTTCTCTCCAGGAGGCTAAAAATCCATGACACACCTTCTGCCAAGATTCCAGATTTTAGCTTGACTTATCTTCGGGGAACAGTGGCAGTTGATTCAGGAAAAATGCCTTATTTCATGGTGACATGAATATACTGAAGGGTTCAACTAATCCTGATTATGATTTTTTCTTTTTTATTTTTTCTTTTTATTCATCTTCTGTCATCTTTACTTTTGTCTATTTGCATATAGTTGGGGAAAGAGATTCAAGAAATTCATCAACTTTGCAAAAAAGTGGAAAAAAATTACTATCCATGTTAACAAGTCCATCATGTGGATACATAAGTGATTTTTACAGTTTGCAAAATGTTAGTAAGTGTAGGCAAACAGACCTATGATGCTGCAAAGGGGTTTAGAAGTTATCATCTTAAAAAAATAAACAGCAATATGCTTAGCAGTGGTTATATGATGTATGTAGGAAAAATTAAATAATACAAAAAACCCTTAGTCCAGCAGTAATTGAGAATTGTGTTTGAGACGGCACATCTGAGTGGCACCATGTCAAAAGAAAATTTGCAGTTTCTTGAAAGGCTTTTCTTGAGTCAAAGTGGGTGTGTTAGATTTTTAGATAGGGAATGATTTAAAAAAAGAAGTACCTGAACTTTCATCCAGGTTCAGTTTCATCCAGCAAGAATCTTTGCTGAATATCCAGAAAAGCCCATGTAATTTATTTTTATCATTTATTTTTTACTGTCAGATGGGATCAAAAAAATAGCCTAGCATCTAAAAACTTGTCCTTGCACTATCTATAACCCACTCAATCACAAAAGATACAATAAAATGGCAGAGATACCTAGAGGGTAATTTAGGTACAGTTAGAAAACCTAAGTCCAAACTTTTTTCCTAGACCCTCTGTTCCATAAACTGTATAACTTCCAGGGTACTCAAGATCCTCCCTGCAACATCACTAGACTGGCATAAAATTGACATAAAAATGCCAGAACTCCTGGGTCCATGTAGTGATGGATCTATCACAGGTGGTGATGGATCTATCAATCTTTCTCCCTCTGGGTCCCTTTTGTTCATCCTGGAGGTGTGCAGTCAGTGTCAGACACACTAAAATCAGCCCTTTCTGGGACAATCTGGAAATATAAGAAATGCAGTACAGCAAAGGTATTTCTTGAGTACATTCACTGGATTGATGAAGGGTGTATGAATTGTTACAAAAAGAGTGAGGAAATTCTGATTCTGAATTAGAAGGCAGGGGAGTTTTTAAGGTGATCTCCAAATTAAAACCCAGAAACCACAGTTCTCAAGGTATGTGCCCTCCTCTGACTGGGTATCTGGGACATCTCTCATTAGAGTCAAAGAGGCAGAAAAAATACTACTCCTTCCTGGCTTTCCTCCTTCAGCTTTCCACAGATGTCAGTTATGTCAAAACTGGTATGCTTGCTCCCAGACAGAATTTTGCTGTGAGAAAACTGGTGTTTTGCTACAAAAGGCTTTACTTTTACTTTCATGTATATCACTTGGGCAAATGGATAAAATCAATGCTCAAATGCATTATCAATTGTGAAAACAGATAAGAACAGTGTTCAAATGCATTATCAGTCATATACTTCTGTAGATATCCCAAATATTGTTTAAATATTTGGCTATTTGAAATTACAATACTACAAATATGGTTAGCTGGATTCTCATTCTTAATTCCAAGATCTGAGCTACATACAGGGATAATATAATTCAACGTTCCGTGGGTGGAAACTCCCTGGAGGAACCAGAAAATATGAAGACAGACCAATGTTTTCTGGAATATTCATCTTACAGTCAAGTTTGACTATTATTTCAATAGTACCATTATTTACAACAACACTATTAATTTTAGAATTCCTTAATTGACTTATTTGCATAATACTTTCATCTTTACTTAATATTTTCTCCCTTTTCTGCTTCTTTTAGTGTTTGAACATGTGGAAAAATGGCTTGAATGTCAGAAAAAGGTTGTCCTTTCTTTTCAGAATTGATTGTGTCTTCTTTTTTTTCCTGAGTAGGTAGTTTTAAAATGTTGGCTGCCAATTGTTTTGACCGCAATAGCTGTCTAAGCTCCCTAAACAGATGTCTGATGACTGCACAGTAATGCCAAGACTCAGACAAGTGCTTTTGGCATGATTATATTCAGATATTGATTCTAACAGGACAAAAACAGTCGCTTTCAAGTCCTGGCACAGCCTACAAGACTGTAGCTGTCAATTTATAACTGACACAGTTATAAAAACCCCATGAAAAAATATTCCGCTTCCAAGCAGCTTGCTTGGAAAGGGAGGTAAACTCTGAATTTTTCTTGGGTCACTCATACAGGTGCAGCAGTACCACCCAGAGGCCACTGCCGTGCTGGACACTGCAGAAACAGGAGAGAGTTCCTGTCCAAAAGAGCTCAGAGGCTGGAAAGACAAAGAAGATAACAAGGCTTAGAAGAGATCGTCATATGAAGAAGCATTTCTAATAGTCCTGAGATGAAACCCCCCAAAATTCCACTCCCTCACCATCCTACTCAAGCCAAATCTGAGTGTAGACAACTCCTCTAATCATTCATACGGCTTTTAATTATGAATTAGACCACTCTGATGAGATGGCGAAGTTCCAGGATTTGGTTTTTGCTGTCAGGACTATGTATTTTTTATTCAGCAGTCATTCCTGAGTTATCAATAAAGCATGTAATGAATGTGCAAGCAGTGTGGCTATCCAGTGGAACATGGCCATAAAGATCCACCCTGCACTGGACAGGGAACATGGTGAAGAAACTGCCGGGAACATCTTGTTTATTCCACACACCCAGCTGTTCCACTGTGTTACACAACCTGCTTAGGTATGTTGGGGGAGACATTGAAGTTGGCACACCCACTTTCTGGGCCCAGTTCATCTGGTCAGAGGAGAGCACTATCTCCATGGTTTTAAAAGGTGGTAGTTATTGAGATGCTCGAGAAGGTCTGATTGTGCCAAACATATTTTGAAAGTATCTGCAGATTCTTCTCCCTGAAATGCAAGGAGTGTAAGTCCTAGTTTTACTGGTGCAGGATATTAGAACCGAGTTGCTCAGACCAGGCAAAGCACAAAACAGAAGAGGCCTTTGAAGTCAAAGAAAGAAATACCTTATCAGTATAAGAACTCAGTCGTTCTGCATCAATTGAGCAGCTAAACAGAGCTATTTTGGTCAACAACTTCAGACCTCGGCACCTCAAACCTACCTAAGTATTAGGTGTCTTTATGTTTTGTCTTTACGGAATGATGGTCTCTTCTGCTGTGAAGAAAAATGAGGTGTTTTGGTGCAGCAGAAGGACGAAAAGGAGACATTTCTCCCTCGTAATCTGGTGTCAACTAGACTGAAAGCTGAAACGACCTCCTGGTGTAACAGTGTAGCTACAATGAGCAATATGCAAGTATGTTCAGAAAGCAAAACCAACCAAGAAAGTGGGTATTTTTCATTCTAAACAACAGGATTATGTTAAAATACCAAATATCAAGGAAGGCAAGCGGAGTAGCAGAGTTCTGACCTTATTGTTCTGAGTAAATACACTGAACACCTGAAGCTATCCCAACACTACACACATCCCTATATGAAGAAGCAAGGAATAGAGGTGACCTACGGAATAAATGTGAGATCCGTTTGATGTTCTTTACAAGCCTAGCTAAGGAGACTCTGTGAAGTAACAGAGAGTGTGTCTTGTCAAACTGACAGGGATGTTTATTTCAAGAGGAAGAGGATTAGGACACAGTGTTACAGATGTTTGTCACTCTGTGTCAAGCACTGATAGGGAGGGATGCTCAGGCTGAGCATTCTGTGAGAACCTACACAGGATACAACAGAATATATTAACACAGCAAAGATGTTCTTATGACATTCCTTGTTCTTGTAAATATCAGTAGCTTTGAAGCAATCTACATATTTAAATGCATCAATTTGCATTATATGCATTATTTCACTCCTTTCCTCTGATTGCTTGAGTCCCCTCCCCATAGAGCAATGCCCCAGCTTTGTAAAATAAAGTATCCATTACACACTGACAAAATGGGCCTGATGAATCACAAACCCCCACATAATTTAGTACATCATCTCTCAATACAGCTTTTCAGTCTAATTTAATGCATTATTGAAGATAACACGTTCATTAAAACAGCTGCCAGCAAACTCTTCATTTGGATTGTTTCATGGAAGGACTAGTCAAAGGGAAATGAAACACCACAGGCTAATGATATGCAAAAAAGGACAAAAAACATTTAAGTTTTGATACATTGGTATTGAGATGTTAATATGATTTTTCTTAATGAGTACTGCTATGCCAGATTTTATATGGTAAATCACAAACCTGGTGTTTCTTCTTAGCCAGCTTACAACATATAATAAAAAATAACAAAAAAACACATGGCAAAATTACCAGGGCTGTTCAGTGAGGATGACTTAATGAGCACAGAATTATTATTTATTGTTTCTTATTCCTACTTCTCTTTCAGTGAGCATTTAAGTAGCAGATATTTTCATCCAGAGCTCCTGGTCTCTAGGGGAGTGAACTAAAATCTCTCATCCCCTCAAACACTAGGAAGTCCTAGATTCTAATGTGCTGGTTCAAATTAATGTCTAACATTCTCCATTGTAACTGGGCTTTAGCAATAACTGTTGGTCTCTCAACAGGACCAAATTTGTGACATTAAAATTTTGCCACTACTTTTTTCACCCTGTTGTGCAAATCATTGTTTTCTGGTAAAGCACAGAGTTGTAACAAGTATGGTTTAACTAGGATATGTCATCAGCAAGAGACACACACTGGAAAAAATATCAATAATTACAGATTTATTAGAGCTACTGACATTAATTCATAAGATATTCATAAAATTAACAAAACAAAATATCTACTTTCTCAAGTCTCCAATGCATAATCAGTCTGAACATCCTTTAAGCCAGACAAGACAGATTACTCAGCTGCAGGCCCAATGGTTTAAATTACACTGACATCCATACCTCCTGCCTCCACTATGAAATGTGCAGTCCAGGAGAGCGAGTTTGACTGGGACAGCCACTCACCAGTCTATTATTAATCTATGGCTTTAATACTTTGCATGCTTCTAAGCTCCTGCCTAGGTCCAGCAGCCTCCAAATGCTCTAACTCTGTCATGGTCATACCCAGGCTGTCCTTTTAAACTGAGATGTAAGGCAGAAAAATCAGTTCTGAATAACCATAATCTAAAGCATCTCATGACAGACTAATAGTCAATACCTTTGTCTGTCCAGTAAGCTACTGAACTATTGATTATTTTCAGCAACATATTATAACAAAGCATGAATTCTTCTTTCAGTTTCTCTACTTGTATACACATACACGCTCCAAAAGGGAAAAAAATGCTTTCACTGTAATCTCAAAGGAAGGAGTGTATCTGACCTGAGTGTAGATGTCTGGAAATCTGAGCTGTTCATTCCAGGTTCCTTTGCAAACCATGGAAGTAAGATGTACATTCATACACGGTTAACGTCACAGTAAAACAGGTGTTTGCAATCTGACCAATTGAATTGCTTCCTAAGAATGTCTGCTTCTCTATATAAGACAGAATAGAACAAGTAACTCAGAAACAGAAATCTACACTGTAGATGTATAAATTTAGGCAAGATGAATCCATCCAAAGTGTTTAGATAGTCAGTTTAATAAAGTAGGAAAGATAAATACAACAACATAATGTCATGCAAAGTAAGTATTTCATTATTTCATGTCAACTGTTAAGTGTGCACTTCTTTAAAAAATGGTGATAAAATAGTTACCAAAATTACAAACATGGAGTGGGGTTGTTCTACTTAAAACCCTCTAGTAATTTTTGTCTAGAATCCTTCTGCAGTAATAGAGATGCATTTTCCAAAGATGATTTGTTCCATCTCAAACTTATCATTGAAGTTACTTGGGAAGAACCTTCCTCTGGAGGTTGATGCCTCTCCTTGAAGATGCAGTATGAACCCACTTCCCTCTGCATGAAAACAGTAGTTTAAACTGAATAGCTGACTTCTAAATGTCTAATCTTGACAAGATGAATCCCATTCATGCTATATTAAGACAACAGATCTTTATATTGGAGGAGATATGTTTTCACAAAAGAGAATACAGCCCTGTTTGAAACAAATATGTAGGAATGTCCTGACATTCAGAAAATTTCAATAAATTATTGATTTTACGTACAATTTAGTGGTTTCACAGATCTGATAAATATACTGACCAATATCTTGTTTTGCTTCCTGCAATGTGTGTATGAAAGCGCATCTAAATTCTCATTAAATTAATTCCTTTGATATCCATGCAGTAGGACTTCATTTAGAAAATTCCCAGCAGTAAAAATGAATAATTTCCCACAGTGTTTTGGATTAACAGGACAATACAGTTAACTAAACAATAGTAACTTCTTCATCATGTGTTCTGTATGTCAGAATTAGTAGATCCATTTTTCTGCAAGAGAGAAAAGATTGGTCAGAGATGCCAAGCAAAGCAGTATACTCTAAATGTCCTACAAGGAAACTTTAGATTTTTTTTTTCTTTCTTTTTTAGAATGTCTACTGAAGTCTGACTGTCTATCTTGTAATGTGATGAAATAGGACATGTCAGTTTATTGTGCTTAATATAGAGACCCTTGGTATGTCTTTCTACAGTTTTATAACTGTTACTATGCATTATTAATTTTCTAATCTGATTAGTTGCAAAATTCGCCATTCCCATCAGATTTTGCAATGACTTAATAACATGAAGTATTTTAAGAAAACAAATTTTAATATCATTTTAGTTAACATGACCTTATCTCAGAATTATGTAGTTGAAAAACAGCTTATCAGAGCATTTCATCTACATCTCTGTTTGTCTTAATTTGGTACAGAGGTACTGATTTGTAGTATTATGAAATAATAATTGCTATGAAGAGAGAAGACTTAAAATCTAGCTACTTCTAGAAAAATTAATAAAACAAAATGTTCATTTGCCCCTGCCTTGCATTTTTTTTTAACTCATTTTGCTCCTCACAAAGGTAAGAATCATAATCACAGTGTAATATTTTCCTTAGGATTTCATAGATTTTGTATCTTCTCTCTACTGGTCACAATTACTCCACTAGGTGAAAATACCCCTGAACCCTGGCTTATTCTCAGATCCTTAGAACAAACTGATTCTCAGATGACCTTGCAATTTATTCTCACTTCCAGGGCAAGGTGCCATTGCCTCACTCTAGGTGTCTCTATTGGTTGCACAGGTACAACTCTACAGAGAGACCTGAAGAGACAAACTTGCAGTGAGACTGAGATCTCCCTCACAGATACAGAATAATTGTGTCTAGAACCTGGGGTTGGACATCATCCTAAGCACCCAGACTTACTGAATTAGATACTTTGAAAAGGTTTAAGTACACACAAATGAGCAAAAGCAACATCTGTGTTGTCATATATTGAAATCATTTGAATGAAGTTCAGTAAACTGTTTTTCCTGCGTTCAGTGTTATACGTCTTGTGCCTTACCTTTAACTTTGGAATAGCAAGGCTCACAGTGCACAGTTTGTTTGTAAATCCAAATGCTGTCTCCTGCTTTTAGATCTTCCAGAGGTCTCTTACATACTTCACACTTCAACACACGAGTCAAAGAATAAGGAAAAATAAAAATGAAATATTTCTCTAATACTCATACCCAGCATGCTTTCCTTTAAAAAACAAGCAACCCCAGATCAGCATAGGAGTTATTAGTACTGCAATATAAAAACTGAACTCTGAAAGGGTGGTTTTAGAGAACAGGAAGTTAGATATCTGACTATCTCACCTTTAGACATCTAAAAATCAGCTACCAGTGTCTCAGCTGGTTGCCTAGGTACTCATTATACTCAACAACCCTGTCTTTCCCCCAGACATTCCAAAGGGTACTTCCTCTGTCTTAGCTTAGGGGTTTATCCTAAAATAAGATGAATCACCATTTTGAGATCCTTTTTTTCTTCACTGAATAAAAGAAGCAGGATAACACATAATTATCTAACTCAGAGCAGCTCTTAAAGGATCTAAACCTGTTTATTTAAAAATATTTTATGACACTTTATCTTAACTATGTATCCCATTCTTGCAGTATCTGGACACTGTTTTCACAAATGTCTCAGAAATGCTAATTTTTGAGATAGAGAAGCATTGCCCATGTTTCACATGTGAAAATACACAGATACACACAGAGGCTGGCTTACCAAGATCACAAAGAAAGCCTACAGTGGATCAAGGAGTATGGTAATTTGATATAGAAACTAGGATCTTGATACCCAGATAATTTTATTTATTGATTTATTTATGTATTTAAATCTAATAAAAGAGTAGTAAATTCCTGTTTCTTTGGGTATTTTATCCACTGATAAGTGAAAATCAGCATTAGTATCAGGGTGCTATTAAAACAAACTACTGTCTTCACTCATTTTATATTTCTTTTTTTAAATCAGCAAAAGGATGGCCATGTCTTTAAATCTTTGATCACCAATATTAGCTAGAATTTATTACACATATTAAAAAATTGACAATTTGGGTTATTTACTTACTGTACTTTTGGTATATACCTTTACAAGGAAATGAAGATGGTGTACTGCTGTCAGCTATGTGCAAATCTCTAATGGATACAGGGTATTTGTAAGGAGCTAAATGAATATTAATGATGAGAAATTGCACTACTTAACTAAATACATAACTACAAGCATGAACCACAGACCTACATCAATTGTTTAATTTTTTTGCAATGCTTTCATAAGTTTGTAGTTATACAAAAATTAAGCTGAATATTCCTGGCCAGACAAGTCCTCAGTTGATAGTAGGTAACAAAAAAACATACAGTTTAAAAAATAAGCATAAATACTTAACAGATAATTCAGCCACTACCAACATGTTAATACTCCTAACTAATGAAAAGCCCATTCTTCTTTATGTGGGTTGAGCTGTGTAAAATGAATGGAAGCAAACCACAGCTTATATTTACTTGCAATAATAGTATTGAGGAAGTATTACATAGTGGCTCCCATGGAAGAAATTGCATTTCTGGTGCTCACAGAACTCAGAAAGTCCAGAGTGAACAAAAAGCACATGCAGCTTCATACATGTGAAGTGCAACCTTACTGCTGCATTCTGATTTGTGTTACTTTTCATGTAGTAAATAGGGACAAGAACTGCTGTCAGAAGCAGAAGTAAAAGCTATGCAGGACTGGGCAGAAATACGAGCTATGCTAATGCAGTGATTTTGCCAAGTATTGTTTGTTAGAACAACAATCTCTGTGTGTTGATGCAAGCAGAAATAGGACAAATGAGGCAGAAAGAAAACACACTATGGGACTAAGCACTGCCAGGCATACCCTGAGAAAAGTTTAAGAGCAAATTTTAGGCTGAGGCTTAGGGTTTTGAATTACAAACAAAAAAGAAATTTCTTCTGTGCTTTCATTCTTAATGGAAATAGGAAAAAATTGCCTACTTTTTAATAATTAAGACTGTTTTAGATGTCAATCAAGAACATCTACAAAACTTCATAAAAAACTGAATAAAATTTTACAATATGAAGAAAGTGTAAGTTGATACAATTCACTGTATCAGGCTTGTAGGCTTATAGATGTGTAGGACTCTAAGAGTACCGTCAGCTGCATCCTTTATTCTGCTTATGGTTGCAAGGGAGGAGAGGCAAGGAGAAGGAAAGTAGAGGGAGAAGGAGAGAGAGAGAGAGAAAGAAAAAGGAAGGGATTGTGTAGGGAAGAGAGGGAAACAGAGAGATTAGTATTTCCTCCATTAATCTTCTCCTCCAGTCTCAAGCCTTCTTATTCTCACAGGTGGAGAAGGCCTAAGGCCTAAATAATCTCTTATTATATGTGTACTATAATGCAGGTATTACAATCAAATTATATTTCTTGGTAGCAGGTGAAATCTTCTTACCTTGAAGCAAGTCGAATGACAGTAAATTTGCAAGGCATCTAAGATCATTTTGGCATCTATGCCCAAGGGCTTCCTGCAGTATGTACATATATCTTTTCCAATTATACTCCTGTGTATATAATATAACATCAGCTGTCAGAAAAAGAGCTGCCATTGAAATCTCAAGTAGAAAACTGATAAGGTTAGCACACTGCGTGGGAAAGACATTTGTATACTGTACAATGACCATTAATGGAAAAATGTCATTTGTGTATTCTCTCCGTTGTAGTTGACAGGTGTCATACACATGCTCCCATGATGGGCAAACTGCTGAGCATAATTGTCAAGTAGCAAAAACACCTTGGTAGAAAGAATGGTCTTCTCTGGTGAACTAAGCTGCTGAATGTCTGGTAGCATGCACACTAAAAAGGGATGAAGTGGAGGGGAATGATTTTAATGTTTTAATCACAAAAGTAAACTGGTAGTTGAATTCTAACTGCCATAATGTGATGAGTCTGGTTCACAGAATTCTCTGTGTTGCAGAAGTGCCTGAAAAGTTTTTTGACATTCTGCACTGCAGACAGAACTCATACGTTCATAGCAATTATACTGAACACATGTATAGGACAGCCTACCTGGTGTTCATGACAATAATATTTTAAAAAATTTTCTCAGTTCTTGTTGAACTTTTATGTGACATCACTCCGTACTTTATCTGGATACAACTGTTGCTGTTGTTTTAGCATTACAAAATCAGTGGGTCTTTCTCCTTTCCTGTCACTGTAGTAATATTTAATCATCCCCACAGTTCCTTATCCTTATGTTGGAAAGGATACAAGTTTTTCTGGTTAGGTATTTCCAAGTAGTGGGGCTGTCCAAATAGTCTGAACTGAAAATAGTGGGCACATTTAACTTCTTTTTCCCCATGAGATAAGTTATTACAGATTGAGCAAATATCCTGCTTATATTTGGGAATGTCTTAACTGGTGTGAAAACATAGTTTTCAACAGCATTGTCATGTGAAGCTATTCCTCCACACTTGTACATAAATTTGGTCATTACCGTTCTCACAAAGGAAGGAGATTTTGCAGAGTAAGTGGCTGCCTGAGATAGAAACCTACAGAATCACAAAGCCAACTCTGTCACTTAAGGCACTGGCTCTTGTTTCTATAGATATATTCAAAATGTCAGCTGTGACAAGCCTAACATAATATTAGACTGCTGAACTGTGCTAATGATTTGATGGCAAGATCTCACTGAAAGAGAGCTTTGTATGAAAAGCTGTCTCATGATGGTGACTTCCACTGCTCTCTTTTGTCTGAAGACTTGAATGCTTATGGAAATGTCTGTGTCCTTTGGTACTCTACGATGTTATTAATGTGTACTTACCGATCAGAAGTAGAATAAACAGTTTTGATAGTATTTCCAGTTATATTTTCTTCATAGGGACCATGTGATGATTTGCTGTGAAGCAGACAGCACATAGCTATCACTAAACAGTACTACATTTTTTTGAAGGCTTCACTACATTGATGATAATATGCAAAATAAACTAAGACAACATGCTTGTAAAAAAGAATCATACTTGGTGATGAGTTCTTTTTCTGTTTTTCTTCACAACCATCAAGAATAATATATCAAACAAAAAGTGTAAATTAGTAATATAGTAATATTAGTAATATAATGTCCTTAGACTGTGTTCTATTTTTGAGTGATTCTTCATCATCTCAAAATTAAATCCACAAGCCCATTGAGCAAAATTTACGTAACGGTATTGGGTTTCCTATGCTGATATCTCAGCCTAAATGATACATATCAGAAAATGGTGACAGACTACATTTTTTCATTTTCCTCTGCTTCTTTCACGTGTCCTCAAAGAGCTGTCAAACAGCCAAACAAAATTACAACATGTCCCTAGAATTAGAGTGAGGGTCTTTATAATACAAGCTTTTCAATGTATGATTTGTGTTCACTACAGTAACTGTATTGTTCCTTATATCAGAGTAGAAATGAATATACTGAATTTAATTATCAGGGAAGTTAAATCTTCCATTTTTAACAGTCCCATTTCCAAGTTACCAAAATGTCAGTTTTCTTTCCATGGAAGGGATGAACATGTATGTGACAGTTGAAGAAGTAATCTTGCTATACATGTTTCGAAGATTTCTGAATTGATTTATTTATCCTATTCTCCAGAAATTCTTAAGGTATATAATAATTCTTACGTGTTTCATATCACTCTTGAATAATGTTCTGCAATTTTAGGAGCAATTGTTTATAATCATGTATTTACCAAACATTAGGGTTTCTTCCAGGAAATATAACAGATTGATAACCTGTGTGTGTAAGGTGTTATGAAGCTCAGATACTCTTTTCTACATACCTGTATTTTGTAAAGTACATGTCTTATTTGATTTCTAAACACCAGAATTTTTTAATTTTTTAATTATTTTTATTTTTTAAACATCAAATATGTGTTTATATTGCACAGTTACTGATAAACAGAAATGATATTTTTTTTTATGTTTCATAGAACGTAACAATAAGTTTGCTATTTAATCAGAATGTAACAAACCTGGGTTTGCTCACCACAGAGGAAGTATCTCATCAAATGAACACCCAGTGCTTCATTTACATTTCAGGTGAGATGAAAGCAAGCTTACTAAGTAGGAATGCAAACTAAAGCTAAGTGATCACCTTTTGACGGGGTTTCTCTGGCTGAGAAATTCTCTTGACCAAAAATGTGCACAACACATGTCACAGGGTGGAGTATATTGGTAGTGCAGTTGCCTAAAGTTTCTTGCTACAGTGAAAAGTGGCATAGGAATATAATTTCTCTGCTCCTGTAAAGAATGAGCCTGTGCTTCTTTTTTTGTTGTTAAGCTTATTCTTAACAACAAAAATCTTCCATTCAACATGTTGTATTTAAGTGCAGAATCTCAGGCATTGCACACTCAATATACTATAGGTATTTACGTGCTGCATGCCTGACAGTAATACTATCTTACAGGAAGTTGCATAGAGAAAAATACTTTCCTTGAGTGTTTTCCTGTAGAGAAGAGCATCCCTTGGATTTCACTAACTGACTGGAGTTACTATGGTTGAAATACACAGAAATATATATAACCACAGCTTAGGAAAAAACCCACAACTGGAGTGTATAAAATAATAAATGCTGAAGCTACAGCAAAAATATTTCCAAAGCATCAGTTTCTAACCTTGTCAACTGAAAGTGTAAGGAAACTCAGAACATTTAAATAAATGCATAGTCTGACAGCTTGACAAGACACCAAGTGAAAACTGAGTCCCAGTGTAGCCTGAGAACTGTGCATCTGATCATGTCCCTTCTTTCAGTTCATATCAGTCACTCCTTTACTTGCTGTGGTGTTACTTGTTCATACAGCAAACTACTCAACAATAAATACTCTGTAGAATCTATTGCATAAAACCTGAAAGAATAACCTACAAAGACCATTCATTTAATAAGTTTTCATTTAATAAGTTTTCATGAATTAAATTGTGATTAGAGCTTCAGGTAGAGGGTATAAATTCTGTCAACTGTAAGGTAACATTGCAAATTTCAGCACATTCTTTGCCCTGCCATTCTTCTATTACTGTTCTCTATTTTAGCTTTCAAAGATAATCTGAATATTACAACTCAGAGCCTGTATGTGCACAAAATTCTGAAAAATGCTAATTAACTTTTCTGTTGAATATTCATGTTAAATCTTAAATTGTATGCTGTTTGGCTTTGCCTTTATTTTCAACCAATTTATGGGTTTGGCCTTCAAGGTCATGCATAATTTTCAGAATACACAAATTTCAAATGTACTCCAACCTCCTACAGCAAATGTAAGAATTTGAGGGATTAAAGATCCTATGCCCCTTCATATCCACAGTAAGGATCAGGTGTGTATAAGGTTAAGGATGGGGACATTGACCATAATTCCCGTAAAATACCAGACTGTGACTTTTACTGTCCCTGTCAGTAAGGCTCAATAGAAGATTTCTCCTCTCCCTGATGAGTCATCAGCTCTGACTCAGGCAGTTCATGGCTATTATACAGCAATACAACATACAGGTTATGTCTTTAAACAATCCTTCCTACATTAATACTTAATTCGTATAGATGGGTGGATTGATACTGAAGAGAGGTTTTTCTAATCCAGAAAGGTCTTTCATTCAAGAACTATATATTATAATTTTGTTGTCATATGTCATGAAAATAATTTTGACCTTGAAGAACAAGATAAAATTTCTTTTATTTCAATTATTTCCTGTTACCAAAAGACCTGGTGTACAGCTAGTTTTGTTAAATATCCTTACATCACATTTTTCACTCGGATTTGCAGTATGTGGGTTTGTAGAGGCAGAATGCAGCTAGAGAATGAGTATTGCAAGAAAAATGAGTTTTTAAATAGTTTGTTCTTGGTCAAAAAGTCAGAATTCCATGCCACAGTGTCAGTGATTGGGTTGATCATATACAGGCTCAGATTCATCCCATATAGGTTTAGGAAGTTAATAAAGCACTTTAAGTGAAGAGTGTAACGTTTTCCTTACAGTCTCATAAAGAAACAAGTTCATAAGAAATAAGAGCATTCAGGAAATGCCTTTCCTCTATTGATTATATAAGAATTCTGGCCTAGCTGCTCTCCTAAATTTTATGTTTCAGCTACATCTCTAGAGCTACACAGAGTGTGTCTTGTGCTGCCCACTCTATGCACTAGAGTTAGGATTTGTGACCTTCTTTGCCTGAGATCCTGGAAGCAAATTTGAAAAGGGGCTAGTATGATTCCAGAGACCAATGTGAGCTTTCTAAGCATCCCAGAAATTTCTTGCAAAAAGAAGTTTTTTATTAATTTTTTTCCAAGAAATGGCACTTTAGATATTACAGTACTCAATTAATTGCCCACAGTACCTGGTCTTTCTTTCATGGTCACTAGAGTAGTTTGTTTCTGGGAGATTATTTGGAGCCCTTGGAGGATTTTCATATGCTTTCTCAGTTATCCTAAAATAAAAAAGAAACCACACAACAAGAAAAGAAACACTTTTTAGAAATCATTTTCAGCTACAGAGTTTTAATTTACAATTACAATCATGAATGCAGAAGCTTGGACTAGAAAAAGTAGGTAAAAGAAATTTCTCTTATTTTGGTTAAATTGTTGCTGGTGAAAAATAATGAAGTCACTGACCTATAATTTTAAGTCCTCCAGTTTATGCTGATATATTCATATATATTCATACTGGAAACTTCATCTAACTTTAATTGAACTCTAGTTTCCTCAAAGTGCCCACTGGGGTTTTCAACTGTGCAATAATGTCTCAATTGTTGATAGCATTCCACGTTTTCTTGTCAGTATTCCATAATGTTGTATTCTTAGGCTTACTATATTTTAGTTCCAAATTTTCTTTTTTTTGATATACTACAGTTATGTTTTTATTAAAAGTGACCCACTAAACAGATATATAGACTCGTTTCAAAAAGCAGGACTATGACTCAAGCAAGAGAAACCTTGTCTCCCGAAGTTTTCCCTGCCACAAAACATGACAGGCAAACAAACAGAAAAATAGACCTTGTCATACAAATTATGGGATTTAAAGAATAAGTGCTAATAATGTTTTTAATTATTTTATAAAGCAGCTCAGACAAAGGCTGCTCTTGTTCGGTCGTGCCAAAGGTTATATTCTGGAACAACGTGATCATTATATGCCTTAACTCTGGATGTGTGGGCTGCAGCTTGATTATGTCAGCGAGCTTGCCAGGGACTGAGGCTCTGCTGAACGACCCTCACCCTCGCTCAGTGCTTGTTAAACTTTGTATGCAGAGCAGTGCTGCAAGAAGCAGCACCTCCATTGTGCCCGACTCCTGATGGGGCAGGCCCCCGTCAGAACTGAAATAGAAACTCCTTCACTGGAGATGCTCAGTGTATGCTTCCCTGGTCAGACTGTCAAGTGGAACTGCTGGGATAAAAATATTTTCTATTAAAAAATAGCAAAACTGCCTGTGTATACAGAGTGTTATTTTCTTCCTCTTCATGTGGATATACAACTAAATGGAAGACTCAAAAAAGATACCATGAGATTGGTACCTAAAAACATAATACTAACATCACTTTAATTCACCAAAATAGATCGTAGCTTTTGAAAATAATGAAATTTAGTAGTAGTAAAGCTTTTATACTGGGAATTCATTTACTTATATTTGTTTGAGATGCCAGCAGCTGAATTCACAGAACACTTAGATAAGCACAAAAATACTTAGGAGGATCTTGTCACTAGTCATTTTCATTCTCCACAAGAGATTATAGGTTTGAGTCATTGCTTATCAAAATACATGCAGCTTTATTGTTATATTTGGTTAATCAGGCACATTTTAAAAATAATAGAGACATCTTACTCATTTTGGGAAAATTCTGTTTGCTTGTATTAGGAATTCACATTTTCTGGTACTAATGAAGAGCTACAAGTCTTGATATTTGATCATTAAACTTTAGAGAGAACTATGAATTGAGTCTCACCTCTTTTTACTTTGGTCATCAGCAGACTTTGCTTCAGTGTGGTCACCATGGTCCTCATCTCTGAAAGTGAGAAAAACTTAAGAATTAATAGAAGTATTTTATTTAATCCAAACATATTAAATGGACTGAATTATTTATGTTGAAGAAGAAAAAAATTGTATGCATTTCCCAGGTAAGACTCCTGACTACAATAAGTAGTTATCTGTTCAGGCTTTAATATTTTTCATTTTCTTTCCGAAGTGACACTGCAAAAGAATTACAAATGACTCAAAAATGTCAAGTCCATTATAGTATTGTAGGAAAATCAGAATGAAATTCATGGACTTCGGGAGCTCTCTAGTCCAACCTTCTGCTCAAAGGAGGGGCAGCACTGAGGTCAGACCAGGTTGCTCAAATATTTGTCAAGTTGGGTCTCAAAAACCTTCAAGGAGAGAGATGGCATAGCCTCTCCAAGCAAGCTGCTCCACTGCCAGACAGCTGTCCATACATCCAGTCAGAATGTCTTGTTTCAGCTTATGACCACTGTGGCACATCGTGGTGCCAGGTGAAGGTCCTGCCTACATCTTCCAAACTGACTGTGGCTCTGGCATTTTAACTTGATAACAGACTTGGACTCAGTTCAGGCATCTGTACCATGAGCTATGGAAATGGCTGCCAAAGTGTGCCCCATATCCTTGTTATCATATCCAGCCCCAATCCCTCTTCCACCTGCTGTTATCTAGGGTTGTATACAATCTCTAGGTCAATATGGCCACATTTATACCAGTAACTCATCAATCACTGGCTGTGAAAAAACTGATTTAATATAATAAATTTCATGTCAACATATGTATGTAAAATAAAATTTTACATTAATATTTTATATTAAATGCTCTATAATAAAAAATATTACCCATAGACAAATTGTTTAAGTTTGAAAAAAGGTCACTGTGGTTCTCATTTGAAAACAAATAAAAATCTAATGATTTTTACAGAACAGAACCTATTAATAATAATATCTAATCAACCATAAATATTTTATAACTAT
>VWZT01012186.1:516487-572299 GCA_013397055.1 Pachycephala philippinensis
AAAAAAAACCCAACCCCTGTATCTTATGTTTTTTCCACTTTTCAAAGTTCCCAAATGTTGATAGACATAGAAATGTGAGTCCTTATTACAAGAGTTAGTTTAACCACAGGTAATTAATGTGTTGTTCTTTCACAATCTATTGCAATGAGAACTGGGAACACATCTTGGGTCAAATAGGAGTATTTAAAAATACTTAAAAAGGAGCAAAGTGCACACAGATTTACAGCATTGTCTGAATTTTCTACTACCTGACAGGAGTAATAATAGTGAGTTACCCTATACACTAGAGCAAAAACTTATACAGGAGCAATATTATAGGATTCTCTTAATTATGCCGGAGAAATTTATTCTAGTCCCTTCTGTTCCCTAGAATTTTCCTCTCTCACCCTCATACTTACAAATATATAGCTGAAATATTTGCTTCAAGATAACTTCTGTAGCTGGCATACCAAAAAGACATCCTTATGTACGGGTTTCTGCAATATGCCCTTTGCCCCTGCAGACTAATTGTCTTTCCCTGGCAGCAGACAATCTCACTACAGATGCCTTAAGAGCTAAGTGAGATCTCTCTCTAATCTCTTGTATAGCCCCTGTTACGATCACCTCTAAAGCTTTTCTTCAGGTATGTCAAACATGAATTAATTCTGATACATCTATGAAAAACAAAAGATAAATTCATTAGTTCTACAGTTTATGAACTTACGGAAATATGGCTTTTTGATTATTATGCATCCTTTGGTGGTAATAACTTTGTAAATGCCCTGGTAAATGTTGCTCACTGTGCCAAATACTATTACTTTCTGTAATGATGTGTAGTTCAATACAAGTGTACCCCATTAGAAAAGCCTTTTTATAGAAACACAGATTTTTTTTTGTATACTAACTGTAATCATTAATGAAAGACTGACTAAAGCTGTATAAAACACCCTCAGAATGTTTGAAGTGGTTTAATGTGATTTTCTGCAGAATATTGTTCTTTTAAAAATGCCAGTTTTTAAACACCTGCATTTCATGGTTACTACAGTTATGGAATGGAAAAATGCAGAGTGAGAATCTTGCATCTTCACTGATGTGGAAAAAAGCACAAAAAAGACTTTATAAGCAACGAATAAAAGGCCCATTGAGGAAATCAGAAAAATGTCTCTGTATGTATCCCGTGTAGTGCTCATCTTCTGCTGCATTTGTGAGATAGCAAGAGAGCTGATTTGACCTGTTATGCTCTGAAAGATTCACAATTATTAGGCAGTAGTTATCTTTACTTTTTCTGTGTCCTAGCCTACTTATGCTGCCTAGAGTATCTATAGATGCCCTACATGAGATGCCCATTCCATTCTCTTAATCATATCCAACAGGTGAAGGTCAATATGTCCATGCCTTCAGATGTGAGATAGGTATACATATACACACACTCTGTGTTTTAAGATGGATGCCAGGTCTAACTGTTGTCCTTAAAAGCAATGCAATAATTGCCTTTTTTTTTTTTTTTTTTTTACAATTTTAGCCAAAAGAGAGTATCTGACATCCTTTTCAGGTAAATCCCTTCTGAAAGATTTTCTTTGTATCACTGAATAGTTTGTTAGAAAGCCAACTGCCATTTTCCACTTACTTTATACTGAAATTAATCAATTATTCCTTTAATATCATTATCAGAATCCTGAATGAGAGACAAGTAATCAACTAAGCCTAAGTTTAAAAGGCATGACCTGAAAATCTTTCTATTCCAAGTAAAAATACAGGTAACTGAAGGATGTAAGTTAAAACAGTATTCTAATACTAATTGATGTTACTATATATACTCTTCATGTAACTGTTTACTTACCCTGTGTGACACAACCATTTTTGCCAAAAATGTAGTATTTATGTGACATCTTTAACAGTGAAAGGGAACTTCTGCTGGCAGCTGATTTATGCATTTTTGGTTTGTGAAAATGTAAGAAAAATCTGTCATTTTGTGAAGCTAACCCATCAGCAGCAGATGGATGGCATCTGAAGCACCAGCCGAATGTAAAGGAATTATAGCAGCAGTAGAGAAGGCTGAATTTCGCCCACTAAGATTACAGACTACTTACAGTTTATATAGTGACACAAATAGCAGTGCAGTGTTGCCATAGAAACTTGTAGACCAGTGAAATATTCCTCCAGCTCTTCACCAATGGAGGGACAGGAATACAGAGCTTGATATGGTAATGAGAGCAACCAGGGGATGATGAATGTGAACTGATTGAGGGTGAGGATTAAGTCAGACCTTAACAAGCCCTTAGCAGTGAAGAATGGCTGTGACTTCCCTGGTTAATACTAGGCGTATTTAATTCTCTGAGATCTCCCACATTAGTTGACAGGAAAATGTTTCACTGAAACATTGCTTTTTTTCTTTCCCTTTCCTAGGGATTACACTGTCAGACATCTTTTGGATGCTTTCTTAGTCATTTTGTACTGGTTTTACATTTTGGGGACTTTGGGGGAGGGGAACAGGATTCAAAATAGTATAGATTGTAGCTTTGGACCTCACAAAACTGAACTTTATGAATCAAATTAAATAAATTAGATAATTTAAATTAATTTTAATGTCTGCACAATTTAATATTTCCACATAAAAACTGCAAATGAGCTATTGTAATTCTCAGTGCATATCTAGAAATCTGTTTCTAATTTAATTCAATTTATAATTGCATATTCAGGCATTTTACTCTGGTCAAGGTCACAGAGTAAAATTTTTTGCATGTTTATAGAATCGTAGAATCATTGAATGTCCTTGGGTTGGAAGGGACCTTAAAGATCATACAGTTCCAATCCCCTTCCCATGGGCAGGGGCATCTTCCACTAGACCAGGTTGCTTAGAGCCCCATCCAACCTGGCCTGTAACACTTCCAGGGATGGGGCAGTTATTGCTGATTACTTTGAAAAATATAACATCTCTGCCAGCACAGAACCTTAAAATTTGCTGAAATTTTCGTTAAAAAATGAAAAAAAAAATAAAGTCTATGTCTTTTCCACTAACAGTTTTTATGGTATTCTGCAGACTTTCAAAGATTAGTACATATGCCATCTAACTCATCCTTCAAAAACAAGTCCATCTGTTGAAACATACTAATTTTGTCACCCTAAAGGGCATATGTTGGGTTTTCACTCTTCAAAATGCCAACACTACAGTGAACAAGTTGGGGTGTTTTTGTATACATAGTAAAGTGTAGTTACTACCTCTCCCAGAATGTCTTGAAGAGCAAAGAAAATACACTGTATAATCCATACCACCCTGATTTTTCTGTTTCCAAACATTTGCAGCAACTACCTGTATGCTGATTTTTAAGAGACTGAAAGATCAAAAAATGAAACATCTGAGATAACTCAGCAAGTCAATGAGAGGGAACTCAGAGTTTGTACTTCTAGGCCAATGGTTAGGATTGGATAAATGCTGCATTCATCACACACCATGTCCAAGCAAGCTATCAAATATAGAAATAAAGCCAACTGAGTACTTAATATCACATTAATCAATGCTTATCAAAACATTGTTTTGAGTATACTGTTCGTGTTACCTTGCTGTAGCTTGATCGTCCACATCAGATGTTGATTTCTGAGGGGTCACCTGTTCTGATGAAAGGGCAGCCCTGCAACAGGAACAGTGAAAACATACTTAAGGCACAAGGAGATATTTGAAAACACATTGTATCACTTAACTGGCTTATCATTGTAGATGTTATATTTCTTTCAGGTGTAACTGCAGAGAGTTTGTGTTGGTTTTGAGAATTTTTTTCTGGTTTTTTTTCTTTATATATAATATATAAACATATATATAATATGCGTATAAATAATTAAACATATGTAAAAAAGGAAGTAATGCTTTAGTTCATTAGATTACCACATCCACTAAGCCTTTTGAAAAACTAATATCCCAAGACTAGCTGTTTTGCTAGTATGCATATAGTAATAATGTGGAGTTTCTTTACTGTTTAAAACTTATTTTAGTAGTAAAAAAAACTTGAAAAACCTTTTCTCCTACCTAATAAATAAATCTTATTTAGTAAAGACAAAACTTTAATTTAACTAGCAAAGTTATGAATTTTTAAAAGCTAAATAAGTAAACATTTACGCTTCCCTATTTTTCTTTATTTATGTGAACAATCAAATTGGTCATTACAGGAATACTAAAATAATGAGTAATTATAAGAAAGAGAGAAGGTGGCAGATAGAGTTGATAAGGGTTACCTGATTCTTTAGAGAATTTTTTTATTAGTGTGGCAACTAAACCATGACAAGTTGTGTAGCTGTCTTAATGATAAGTCATGAAATTGCAGGATGGTTAAGTAATCTTTTCTTAATTTAGACCACATGAAATGTACATTTAATTAATGAATTAATTTAATAAATTTATTTTCTAAAATTAGAGCAACCTTTGCAGACACTCGAATAAGTTTAGAGTACTTTGCATCAATTCATCTTAAGTTAATGCCTTCTATTTCAAGCCTTTGCACGTGCAGAGCTTCTTGATTTAGCATTTTCTTTTTCTTTGCATAGCTCCACTCTCTTTTTCACTGACTTTAGAGCATCAGTTGCATATAAAAGAGTATTTGCATTAGCAACATATATAACTGTGGAACTAAAATTGCAGAGCAGTTTTTAATGTTTTATGCAGTTTAATGTTTTTTCAATTTGAGTAAATATCCGATGAAATGTTCTAAGCTAAATGCAAATAATTGCATTTCTGCAGGGAAGGAAGTCTTCTTCATGCACTTCTACAATGCTGACTATAGAGTAACCCTCCCAGGTAAATTATACAGTGTTTGTATTATAAATAAATGTAGAATAATAACTGAGGTTTATGCAAAGGAATGTGTTACATTTTTAAATCTACTAAGAAGCAAAGTAAGACATACGTTGTTCGAGCCTCTGAATTTTCTGAAGTGGTTCTAGAGAAAGAAAAGAGTAAACATTTCAGAAAGCAAGTAGTATTGAAGGATTTGCATGATTTAGATCAATCAACAGCAATTACTTTTACTTTCCCTTCCTTCCAAGATATTTTTCTTTATTTTTAAATGCAGAATATATGTTTAACTCAAGTAGCATAATAATAAATTCAAACCATATCCTTTATGCTAGTAAGACAATCATCTTCAATTGACATTCTCCAGTTAATCGCTTTGATTAATAGTGTTTTGTTTTCAGCACACAATTCACAACCATAAAACTAAAATACAGTGAGCTGCTTATAGTACTAGCACCAACTGTAATTTCTTTCAAGTGTTCTGTAAAGTGTGTTTAATCAGCTGGGAACTGAGGAAAAGAACTGTGGAAGTTTACATATCATGTTTAACTATGGAAGACTAGAATCACGTCCCAGAATCACAAAAGTATATAAATAACCCTGACCAAGAAATCCACATACCCACGATTGCTGGACTTCCTGAGGATAGCAGATCAGTCAGCCATTCTCATGTCTGAAGAAAAGACATAGCTGACATAGCTCTGCTCAGTCTTTAAGACTGATAGTGACCTTTAGAAACTGTGTTTATTAGCATCTATGCATGGCACTTTATTTCCTGAAACTCACAGGCAAGTTGAAGGCTTTCCTTTGGTATTTTTAGTCATAGTAATATTCACAATTTGAAATAGCTTTCACATCTTCAAAGCACTTTTAAAAGGTAAACCAAGAAATTATTAAATGTCCATCACTTTTTTACCAGCTGTTCTTCCTGACAGCATTGTTAGAGGATCCAGGAAGGGTCATGAAAGCTTCAGAAAGAATATGCCTGTTTTCAGTCTTCTCTGAACTGTGAGACTGGAGGAGTAACTGGATAATTAGTGTTGAGAAGAATACAGGAATTCCAGCTTGCTTTTGGAAGCTGGGTGGATGCCATATAGAGCATTACCCTATGTTTTCAAAATTGCCATGATCTTAGCAAGATATGGAAATGAAGCCAGATAAATTCTTCTCAGTTGGCACATTGAGAACATCTAGTAAATACTGACTTCAAAGAAAATAAGCTTTAGCATCTAGGAGCCATCTTTCTGCTGGGTGGAGAGTGACTTTGAATCTTGGCCAAACAGATAGAGGGTTATAAACACAGAATAAGATTAAAAATAATTGCTAAACTTGGTTTTAAGTCTTCCAGTGCCAGATATTCCATAAACTCCCTGGGCAATAGTCTACTAAGCCTTATACCTAACATCACAGTGTATCCATTCATTTCTGTTTCATTTAATTTTCATCATTGCTGCACATGAGGCTTGTGTTGGAAGTTTCCCAGATTAAAACTAGGGAAGCAGGCCATGCTGCAGGCCATAGTGGACATAAGCAAAGAATATAATGAAGGTTTATTTATTAATATTTTAAGCCATCCATATTCTGCTTTTAGATAAGAGCACAAGAAATGTTCCCTGTTCTCTTTCTATTCTGCCAGGAAACAACCACAACTTCAGAAATAAACATTAAACATTCATCTGCAAGTAACTTTAGTCTGATTTTTTGTTCTGAACTATTTCTTGGATACTTTGCTGACAGGAGACTTAGTAGATTCTGAGGTTTTGTTCACACTGATACCCTAAAGAGCCAAGGGTTATCCCCTGACTGTGAACCCAAATGGCAGCAACAGATCCCTGCCCTTATGGCCAGTCTCTCCAGCACCTTTACCTTGAGAAGAATTAATTGGAAGAGTCCAAAGTGAAACCATGAAGAAAGAATGCAAGCATGATAGAAAAATTTTGGGACCACTTATGTAACCTCAAGTTGCTGGCACTTCATATACTCAGGCCCCAGTCAATGCTGGGCATCAGGCTGCAAAGAGCCCAGACAAGAACTTAGGCATGGGATGCTTCCTCTTTGCAGGGCATTTTATGCATCAAACTCAGTCCATCAAAGAACTGCCCTGCTTTCTTGCTCCCAAAATTAGCTCTGGCCAAGAGTTAGGAAACTACCAGCAATCACTAATACTCACCGTTTGTTGCTTTCCACTGTTTCTGTTGGGGTCTTACTACTCGAAACTGGGGGAGGCATCCAAGATTGCCTGTAAATTTTAATAAATAAAATTTTCAGTGTTAGTTTAATGCTCTGGGGCTGAACAGCATACTGTGAATGTTAGAGTAGAAGTGATGTAAAAATACCTGGAACTTTTCTTAAATTATCAGTATTTTCAAAGACTGCATGTTGATACTTTTTAGACCATTTTTTACAGAAAACTGAATGGAATTGGAAATAATATAGCAATTTTATTTATTGTGAAAAATGTATTCTGTGAGTCTAGGTGGTCTTTTCTGAAATCTGAGTGGTACAAATAAATGGATCATTCATGGAAAGGACAACCAGATAAAATGCACAAAGGAAAGTGTGTCAAGTATCAACACAAGAAACACAATCAGGCTATTGGAGGTCACATAAACAGCACAAGCACTTTCAGTTCCTTTTTTTGGTTTTGGGTTTGTTTTTACCCTGGAAACTATCAATCCAGCAATTGTTTGTGAGGTAAAAACAATTACAGCAGAAGCACTGCAATTTGTTGGTGGCCTTCCATATCTTTCAAGAGCCTCGACTGAAAACACCATAAACTTCCACCAAACAAACAGGTCTGTTAATATAAATACGATGACATTTTAATTTCTACATTCATTATTCTACTGAACACATTTTTATGCATGAAATATCAGGCATAAAATCACAAATGAACAGAATTTGCAGCTGGGAAGGATGCAGAAAAGTATGGCTGTCACCAGCAGTGCATTTTAATTTAAAAATGTGTTTAATTCTACACCCTGTTTTTATTCTTGCCCAGATAATGCCATCCGAAATCTAGCTTTTTAAAGGTAGCTGTGTATCATTCAGAAAACTATGTGATTCATTTGCACTGCAACGGTACAGGGTCAAGTTTGGCATCAGAGATTTCACAACTACAGTGTGCTACAATTCTTTAAATCTGGACACTGAAAATGAGTACACCAGCTGAGTTAGGGGCTGCAGCCAAGAGTTAGCACCCATTGTGCCGTGTCCACCAGGCTCACAAAACTGGCTCTACAGAGACAAAGCTTGTAAATCCCATGGAAAAACACAGAGGATATAAAAGTTTAATTCTTGAAGTTTGCTGAGGAGTTTGAGTGTGCTGAGGGAGGAAGTTGGTAATTTTTTAATGTAATTGTGATACATTACTGAGGCTTAACGCAGTGCTATATGCTGTCTGGCAACCAAGCAGTGGTGGTAATGAATACCTTTTTTTCTTGATTGGAGAAGTAGCTGCAGTGTTTGTGGATTCTGCATTAGGAGTCCAAGACTGCCTGTTAAGGAAATATACCTAGTGAGTTAATCTTCAACAAGAGTATAATTTTAAATTGTAAAAAAAATTATAAGAAATCATATTTCTGCTATCAGAATGATACAAATGTGTATGGTAAATGCTGTAACTATGTTTATATACCTCAAAGGACATAAGGTGTGGGAGACCTTAAGGGGTTCTGATGTTTAGACAGCTGCATTTTTACTTGATATCCAAAGTAATTTCTGACTTCTTAGAATCTTGACTTCTGTACCTACACTTTAGTCTCCAAACACTATAATAATAATGTCTTTCATTTTCATACATTAAATTTTATGTTTCTTGTTCAAATAAAATGCTTTATGTTACATGTTTGTAAAACTAACATATATAAAATCCAAGCCAGTGATTTGTCACAAAATTTATCAAAAAGTTATTGTCTTATCCTCTGCAATTCTTAATGATAGTAATTGGCAATTCATAATAACAGTAATTGAAGAATAGCACTTTACAAATCATTTTGCTCTCTGGCAGGAAAAAATATATACAATTGAAGTCTCTCCTAAATCCCACTTCAGAATTAATTGATGGTCTGTTAAAAAACCATCTCCAGAAAAAAACCCATAAAATCCAATTTATATGAGGCTTCATGTGTCATCATCACCATGATTTACAACATAATAGTGCAAAATTATAATTTGAAAGAGTGACCTCCGTTGAACTTTAAATGCCAGAGATACTGATTTGCTCTTCAGAGTAATATCACAACTCTCCCCAAGATGACTTTTAATTGCTGTGCTCTCTAGCAACTATGTAATTTATTACTGACAGAACTCTACGGACACTGATGAAGGCGCAAAGCGATGCATTTGTCCCTTTGCATTTACAAGTATGGTGGCTGAGTTCTGACTTTCCTTTCTTAAATGAAAATTTCAATCAGGTAATAGATGTAAGGTTTTTAGAAAATAATTTTTCAGTGTTGTGGAATCATATCACCTATATAAAGCGTCCACCTCTGAATCATAGCAACTTTTTTAATAACGTATCAACAATGTTGTGCTAACTTTTTTTAAATTAAAATGTTTTAAACAAAAGACTGGCCTTCTGACAAAAGAAAAGGTTTCCATTGGAAAAATCAGCTAGCCTATCAAAAAACTATTTTTTCTGTTTTGGTACTCAGGTTTTCCACTGGCAATGTACAATGGCATTTTCCACTGAAAGCACTAAATAGAATTTTTTCATGTATCCTTCCTCAGAATTATGTATTGTATTCGGTAGATTTTCTGCAGAGAAATCTAGAGCTCTAGAACATACCCACACTTTTCAAAATACTCTTGTTCTTTCCTTTTTTTGTATTTAAAATGCAAAATCATTAGATAATCATTATGCTGAGTAAATGGGTAATCTGAGCTGGTCTCCCTTTTAATCTGTGTGGAGAAATAGGCTTCTTTAAGGAAAATTCCTCTTATTCTGAAGAAAATATTTTTTTTCTCCTCGCCAGCTATAAAAAGAGTCTATGATAATCTAGATATATGCCTACATTCCAGAGGTCAGGTGGTCAAATGAAGCCTACACTAGGCCATATGCCATACAAATAATTTCTCTATATAATCTTGGTATGTACATGAATTTTAAAGTTATGATAATATATAACAGATGATAATGCATGATAAATGATACATGATAAATTATAATACATAATACTTAGATGATAATGTTTCTAAAATTCATACCTGTTGTTTTGCTTATGGTTCAGAGTTGGGGACTTATTTATTTTGTCAGTATCACTTGCAGCTGGAATTCTGTCAGAAACACAGAAATTATTCATAATACACACTCTAAAATTTTTTTAAGTCCATTTTCAATAAAATCAAAAGACGGAGCATCATTTTGTCCTGTGCACTGATTAAAAATATCCCAGTATCAAAATAGGTAGAGAACAGAAACTGAAATTGTAACAGTTTAGTGCATTATTATCTGAAGACTCTAAGTAGCTCACTAGAAAGGGTTTTCAAAGATGATGTTCAATCAATAACACTGCATTAAACCTCACTGTTGCTGACCATTTATTACAACTCCTTTGAATTAAGTCAGAATACTAGAAAGAAAGCAATGTTCAGTCAAGCAGTACACACAGAACTATTTCCTTTTCCTCTGCTTCACAATCCCTAGAGATGCAACGCTCTTGTTTTATTTACAGATTTCATAGATCCATGTGATGTGAAAATAATCTGGTGCAAAATCCCCAGCAAAGCATGGTATTGACCTACAGGAATGACTTCTATCAATGAAGTTGGATTATTTGTGCTTGAACTGATTTCATTAAGCCATGAAATTTACATGAAAAAACAACCACATGATTTTTCAAGCCCTTTATGGATTCTACAGTTGTTGCCTAAAACCCTTCAAAATTTTCGCAGAAAACACCATGTATCTGTCATATATGAAGTAGATTAGGTTCTTATTTTGTTCCAGCTTTCTTCCTATATATGGAATATTCTTTAGTAAGAACAGGGGGACTCTGAAAAGCTTAAGTATGAAGTGATGTACATTGAAATAGAAGACAAATAGTAAGTTGACAGGGTTATCTTAAATATTTGATTAAATCAGCTGAAACACATCCTGAGCTATAACTTATATACATTTTTTTTGCTTTAATTCTCTATTCCCACCTATAAATTGAAGCTAGAGATGCAAAATAATTAATGCTAGAACTATAATCTGATGTACTTATAAAACATTTTGTATGCTGCCTTCAAGCAGCACAGAATACTGTTGTATTTAATGAAAAGCCTTCCAGGGAGTCCTGGGACACAATCTGCACCAGCGTGTGCTCTTGGGTCTTT
This sequence comes from Pachycephala philippinensis, assembly GCA_013397055.1. Taxonomy (NCBI): domain Eukaryota; kingdom Metazoa; phylum Chordata; class Aves; order Passeriformes; genus Pachycephala; species Pachycephala philippinensis. The sequence continues at coordinate 527,571 of VWZT01012186.1, forward strand.
TGCAAATCTTAAATGCAGTTTTGCAAAGAACCCCCTCCTGTCAGGGCAGCCTGTGACTGTGACAGCAGCTGCAGTTGCTGGGAAGATCACTAGAGGTCTCACTAAACCTGCTGCCATCGCTGCGGATGCAAACCCGAGCGTTCCTTCTCATTCCCCACTCGCCAACGAACCAGCATTTCTTTCGCATTTCATCGCATATTTTCTAAATTCCAGCACATTGCTTTACAAAGTTTTGTATTTTCTCATTTTAAAGCCTTAAAGGTTCTATCTGGCATCCTACTCCATTACTGCCCAATGTAGCAGAAGCTTAAAAAAAAAAAAGTGAAAGAAAGGTAAGTATTATGTTAACTTCTCCTTGTATAACTTCCTAGCTTCTGATAAGGAATCAAACAATATCCTCTGTTCACACCCTCAACGCTGTGTCCAACAGACACCCCTGGATCAATGTTCCATTTACACATGTAATGTTTATCTAAACCAATTTAAATTTCTGGCCTCCAGAGTATCCTGTGCTGGTGACTCCTACAATTAATATATGCATTAAAGAAAAAATAAGTGTTCTTTCTCCCTTTTCTTTCCTTCTTTTTCTCTCTTTTATAGCTTTTTTTTTCTTAATTCATTATCCAAACATTTATAGAGTATCTTCTCATTCTTTCAGTGCAACAAACAGAAAATATTCTTCCATTACTCAGTTTCCCTATATTATTCTTTTCCAAACTGAGGACTTCTTGTCTTTTCAGACATTTTACATATGAGAACTATTCCATCCTTTCTCACCTTCCTCTTTAATTTTTTTTCCTGGTTCTATTGTAGTTTCTTCACATAAGTGAAATGATGCAGTGTTCAAGATGTGGAAAGCAAGTTCATACCACACCCTGCAATGGTTTCTGGTTTGCTCTCTGATCCTTTTACTGGTAATTTCTACCATTGCAAAGTATTAGATTATTAATAAGCAAACAATGAAAGTATGTCATTTGCTTCAGTCCCATCTATCCAGATCTAATTGCTCTAGATACAGCTAGGATTTAGTGTTTCTGGAAGATATTCTGGACTTAGGAGCATTTAGTACATGGAAAAATAGCAATGTAATTTTCATCACTACCTGACTTCTAAATATTCTCCCACCTTTTTTCAAGTATTTCATTAGTTGCTAATAATGAGTGAGAAATAAAAGGATAAATAAAATTTTCCCACCCATCCAGAAAGGCTATCTGTGATCATCTGCACAATGCAGTTGTTGTCTTAGTTGGAAATAGTGTAGATCTACATGTCAGTACATGTGCATCTACTGCCATCAATCTATGGCTTTCTGAAAACAACTTAATAGTGTTTGGCACTTTCTTGTGCTTGCAGCCAGTGGTGCAATTGCGTGTAGTTATCTGCAACATTTCTCCTAGATCTTTAAAATGGAAAATGGTGTTCAAATTTTGTAGCCATTGGGTTCAAATTTTGTAGCCATTCATATCAAAAAATACCTTTTTGACATGGTTATAGCAGTATCCAAGAAGCAAAAAACTGCACATAATATGGCTTTTAGATATGTTATTATTTGCACATTTACACATGCAAGTAAGAGCTCAAAATTATTCCTATAGTCCTCAAAGATTTTATTTATTCATATTTCAATTATTATTTTGTCATTTTGAGAAATAGCTATTGAAAATATATTTATCTAGATAGAGCCAGATTCCTTAAATCCTTTATTCTTGGAATACTACGGTAATGGCCAGAAGAGATGCACAGCAGAATTGTGAAAAGATGTTCTAGTATCCAGTTTGGAAACAGGTAACTCCCTAGGACCGTTTGCAGGATAGAAGATCGTCATTTTACAGAATTTTATCTACGCAGAAATGATTTTCCATATAGGCAACATGACATAATACTGTAAACAGATCTGAGAGATCTCCAGTACCAAGGTAATTCATCTCTAGAAGCACCTACTGGGAGCAGTCCTTTAGACTTTTTTCTGCATTCCAGAAACATGCTCCATTTTCAACTCTACCTTTTAGTTTTGGACAGGTAAAAAAAAATTTTAAAAAAAAATTTAAAAAAAAAATTGCTTTTTCCACACAGGCAGATAAACAATATAGGTGTTCTGCAAACTGGTCAGTTCTAAGCTTGGAGACTTCCATATTATGGCTATGCTTGTCAGAAATAATTTATATGAAAATGAGAGAATTATACCAAGTGGAGAACATCCTTCACAGAGGAAGCAGAAGTACCAAATTCAACTACAAAAAAGGTACTAAGAGAAGATATGTCAGCACACCCTTTTATACCTTAGGTCACAAATTTGAGGAGTTGCAGAACGTGGTCATCCCTTACAAAACTGCCTGCTGGCAATAGTGTGCACACATTAATTCTGGAATGGCTATATTCCAGTTTTGTAAAGACCATTGGTGACTGAGGAATATAAACAGCTTGACTGCAGCTTCCTCATTGTGATCATTCCAAGGCAGAAGCATCATTATTCACTCCATTTATGGCATATTATGCATTAGTTTTCAGAAGTCAATATTTACACCTAAAATCCTTTTTTGGTATACTCCGTCATCAGTTGCATATTAAGAACCATTTGTGTTAGATATTTGTGTATATGAAAACACAAAGATAGCTTACAACCTCAAATAATTCAGATACTTTTTATATCTCAGCATAAACCAAAAAGATGTAGAGTGCAAAAGAACAGTGTTCCTCAGTGGCACTGTTGAAACTGGAATTGTCCTATGAGTTCTAAATCAGTAATCAGGGTTTGAGGCATGAAAATCGAGCTTTAAAAATTGTTTTGAAGTGAATGGTCATGTGGATAAGTGCAACATAGGTGATATATGCTACTTGAATTTCCAAAAAGCTTCATAGAAGTCTGTTTTAAGTGCTCTTAAATAAACTGATCTCCCGTGGGTAATAGAGAAATAGCTGCTTAAAATGTAGGAAACAAAGGTTTGAAATAAATGGCAAGCTTCCAGAGTGGAAGGAGAGATGTGTACAAGACCTGTGTTCTTCCATATGTTCATGAATTATCTGGAAAAAAGGAGAGTGAGATGCTGTTGCTTGCCAATGTCATTACTTAACGGTAGTCAAAACAAATGGAGACTGGCAAAGCTTTTCAGGAGTCATCTGCTAACATGTCAGACTTCTAAAATGGCAGATGACATTCACTTTTCTTAGATGCAAAGTAATGCCTGCCAAGAGAAACAATTGATCTCTGAACCAGCTATTATCACTCAGAAAGGAAATCTTGGAATTATATAGATAATATTGTGAAAATCAAAACTCAATTCTCGGCAGCACTCAAAAGAGCAAACTCAGTGTTATGAAGTACTAGGGTAGGAACTGCAGATGAAATAGAAATCATTGCTATTACTCCTCTGTGTACATACAGGGTGTGCACCCATCTTAAATACCTACATGGAGATTTGGATTCCCAGATCAAAAAGACAAATATGGAAATACAAAATATACAGAGAAGAGCAACAGGTGAATTGAAGTTATAGAATGGCTTCCTCATGATGAGTGAACAAATACAGCAGGATTCACTGGTATTTGGAGGAATAGGCAGGGTGATGATACCACACAGGTCTCTAGCCTATTCTTTTTCAAACTCCTGTGGAGAAGGCACATTTTATGTAACAATTTTGCATTGTTTCTTACAAGAGAAGTAAGGATCATGAAATAAAATAACACAGTGCTAAAACCCAACTAAAGAAAGTGCACTTTTCCCACAGTGTGCGTTTAAGTGCTGGATCTCACAGCCTCAGCATGTTCTGGATACCAGATGTTAATGGTGGCTGGATTTTGAAGATGCAACACAGAAAGAATCTGCAAACACAAGCATGGTCATGTCTTAACCCAGTAGAGGTCAAGGCTGAACAGAACATTAAAATTAAGCACCTGTATGACAAGCATGACTCTGATATTGGTAGTGATCACGGTATTTGCAAAGAACTATGGGTTTAGCCATGTTGTGCTTAGCTGTTGGAGATGTGACTTTGGTTTAGAGTTTGAAAAGGAAGAAACTGGGGAGGAGTGGTCATCATCAGTGGAAAGATACTTACATTTATGAGGACAAGAATACACAGAAACAGGTACAAAAAAAGAAGAAGATATCACAATAACCTTTTCTCAAATCACATTTTCATTTGTCTCATTGAAAATTCATGCAAAAATCATTCAAAGTTCTTTACTTAGGTGCTTAATGAATATGAAAACTTTAAAAAAGCACTGACTTCATTCATGCTTTCATTTTTAAGACCTCTCACAGGTATAACAATCACAACATACAGTACATCCAGGAAAAAAAGCCCTACCTGTCCAAGGTAGTATCAGATCTGTATCGTCCAAGTACAGCTTTCTGATCTTCCTTTTCATTTGTGCTACTGCTGGAATAAAAAATTTAGAAATGCCACTTTGGTCACTGATTTTATTAAACAGCTCATCATTAATAAAACAGTATTTATGTCTCAGATTAAGGTATCATACAGGGTTTTAGACCATCCAGGTGTCAACAGATTGGATCCACTGCAGTGATCAATTACTGACACTGGAGTCCGATTTACAGTGAAAATATGTATAGCCTAAAACTGAACAAAGCAAGCTCCTGCTGTATACAGGATACAGTAAAAGGATGCCAAGTTTTCTTTGGTAATATAATTACAAAGGTGTTCAGATACTCCACCATACCTGTGTAGGCTGTCTTGGGATTTGTATTGGTTAAGCACAGCCCTTCCATAGTTTTCATCAGCACTGCAAGCAAAAGAAAAACAATGAGTGTTAAAAATAGATAATTTTTTCTTGGCAAAAGATTTCTGTCTTCAATCAGATTTCACAGCTGTCCACTACCACTGTAATTGCACCAGCTGCAGAACTCAGCAGTAGAAGACTCCAGACATTTTGGAGTAAGAATTATCTCTTCCTACAAGCTGTTCATGGACCAGATATCCATAACATGGTCTCAAAGCATTGTTTCTGCTGTAATTTAAGTCCTAGTTTACATAAGAGTAAATTTGAACTGATTCTGACTTAAGCTCCTTAAAAGAACTTGCCAAGATATATGATCTTCTTGCTTATAAAAAGTCAGATCATAGTCGTACAACCTAGACATGTGAGATGTGGGATTTTACTTGTAGAGCAGAACCTCATCAAATACTTGTCACTCAAAAGTACCAATGAAAAACAGTCAGTGAATATTCAGCAAACTAATCCTTCCAAAACTCAATCAATACCTCATCAAGATAAATAAATAAGAGTTATTTGATTGAATTTCCCTAATTCTGGCTGATACCATCCATGCAAAAGTAGATACTCCATGCAAAGGTACATGGCATACTGAACTAAATATGGAAGAAATCCATTTCATATTTTTCATACCTTTCCTCCTCAGGCCTCTTCTTTATCCAGCTGTTATCTTGCAAAAGGGTCCGTCGTTTATTAATATCATGAGTAGCCTGTTGTCTGCTTTTAATTGCAACAGAGGGGCTTTTCTTATCTGCAAATGCAGAGAAACATTTCTTGAAAACGAACATGTAGAAAACCTTTGGAAACCTAAAGTACTATTACATAGGTTGAAATACATAGAAGTTTAATACATATTGAATTTTCAGTTACACCTATTTAGTGCAGATTGCTTCTTGAAAAGTTTGTGGCTTCAAACTTGAAGGGCCTGCAGAAGCCCAGCATAGTAAATTAAATTCAATTTCATCCTTCATATGAAACTGCTTTGCCTATTTCTAATGTAAACACAGTTCACAGATCTGATAAAGGAATTATGAAATTTGCATACCACAGTAATCCCAGGAAAGTCAAACTAATGAATCCTGACACCAAATTTCCTGGGGTGTTGTCTGTGGGTTTTGTATTTGCAGATGTGTGACAGGATGCAAATTTTGAAGGAAGGCTAATCTTGAGTTGACCACATGACCCTCCAATTACAACCAGCCCAAAATATGTGGATTTTCATGTTTCTCAAAGACTCAGACTCCTTCTGAAGCTTTTTCCTGAAAGGCTAAATGAACAGAGTTTCTCTTCTAGTCAGTTACTTAGTTTTACTGAACTTTAATAAAAGCAATACCTTTAAGATCTATACATTTACATCAAATTTAACTAAAATTGGTGTATGGTTTCAAAGGTTATTGGGAGAGACAGACTGACATGCTGAACAATTGTGGAAGACTTATTTACTTTTGAAAACATCCTAAAATATCTTTGTCCAACAAGGCTGATATTTAGTGTATTGGGAAAGTAACAATATGATATTCACTTGATTTGGGAGAATATGGATTCTTTCCTGTATTAGAAAGCTGATGTTTATCTCCTTTGGTTTGTTTCATGAGGATTTTGGCCCTTTTTGCAAGCAAAAATATGCAACGACTATTGTTCAGTATTCTCAGTTTACCTAAGTTTCATATCATCAGTCTATTTGAGGCGAGACGAAATATTGATGTGATATTTTAACATGACCTATTAAAATGAAAACTAGAAGTTCAGACTTCTAGAAATTCCATTTTTAATTGTGGTATTTGCCACAAATTTTTCCAGAGAAGAGAAGGTGATAAATGAAATATGCAAAATCTTTGTTAATACAACCAATTAATCAAAAAAAATTGAAAAATACAGAGGATCTTGAGTTTTCCTCTAAAGACCCTCATGGTTTTCTTCATTAATTCCTCACTCTCTGAGCATTCATGCAAAAGGAGACGCCAAATTTCAGGAGACATTACTATCTGGTGTTCAGTAATCAGACTGTAAACACTGTGTGTAGAAAGGACACACTCCACAGAAAACACATGCAGTCAGTAGTAAGTCATTTGTCAGAGCTGTGTTTTGGCATTCTGCTCTGATTTATAAGAAAATGTACTTCTTGCTTTTAATATGAGAACTTCACCCATAGTGATAACATTAAAAAATTACAGATAGCTACAGTGAGTGGAAGACCAAATCGTAATAGAGCACCAAAACATTTATCTAAAGTGACAATGGCCAAAAGTGAATTTTAAAATACATTTTACTTATAAAAGTAGACACTTACGTACAAAGATAAAATTCAGTCTAAAAATGTATATATATCTGTCTGTAATTAAAACTGTGCCTGTTTCAATTCCCTATACTGCCAAGTGAAAGAAGGAATGAAAGGTTTTGACTCATCACTGATGTTTGCCTAGTTGCAAATGTTCTCTGTTCTCTGTGCTGGACTTGCTGTCTCCAAGACTGAGGTGCTGGAGAAGCGGCAAATGTTTTAGAAGCCATGGCTGTGATAGCATGGATGTGTGCTTCCATCTTTTGGCCTTGATGCCCAGGTTTGCCTTTGTTCTTTCTAAGCAGCATAGATCCAGCCATTTGACAAATGACCAGGGACATGAAAAACGCTGTTTGTAAGAATGAGCTGACAATCACGGTAGATTAACAAAAACTAATCTATCCTCACTGCATGACTTCTGCATCAGCCTGTTCACTGCCTATTGAGCTAGTTTTTCTCCTAAAAATATTAATTAAAATCTGATTTTAAAGACTTCAAAAAAATGAAGGCATCCCAGGCTTGTCTGAACAGCTTCAGTGGTTCATTAGGACATCTATTAAAAAAAACACTTCTTGCAAACTGGAAAGAGGAAGGACCTTCACATTTTTAAACAATAATTTTGTCACAGAGTCACTGTCAAGAATGGAGATAGTTTTAATTAGCAAACAAGACTAGATAAACTGCATTTGTTCTAAAAATGTATAGCTTTCCTCATTTTTCATAAATATTTAAGGATTTTTAATTTGGTAAGATCATTTTCATTGTTAAAAAAAATTAAAAAAAAGGAAAAGTTGGTTTTTCAGAAGTAGGAAAAATGTGAGCTCAAGTTTATGCATGCCAGAGAGAAAATTTCTCTACAGCAAGGATAGTTGATGGCAGCTAAAGGGGGGGAAATTATTCCAGCATTTTTTTAAATCCTAATAGTTTTAGCCAAAGATACTTTTAACTGTCTGCAATATATTTTAATCTCTGCTCTACTATCAGCCATAACCTCCTCTGAATCTTGAAGAAAAATTCTCCAGTAACATGAACATCACATAAGCATTTCTGTATAATCAAGAAGTATTTGGTATATATCCAACTATTAAAATTAACCGTACATGTGCGATATTGTCTTTTTTACCAACAGTACTTTAGGAAAACTGGTATAACCTACCCAAAAATCACTTGGATTTCTCAGAAATCATGGCTTTTTAAATTGCTAAGTGCAAAGAAGGTTTCATGAAACCTCATATAAAGGTGGTAGACAAGGAGTATATATTGTTTTCTTCTCAAGAAACATTACAAGCAACCTGCTAATGCCTGAGGCCCTGGGCTTGCAGTAGAGTACTTGTTCCTTGCCTACGAATTTTCTCCCAAGCTTCAGCTAAAAAATTAAACATAAATCTGATACAACAGATCAGGTCACATGAGCATGGGCAGATGCAGTTCATCCCTGTCTCAATTTGACAATAATAATTTATGCCCTCAATACAGCAGAGCCAAGCAGCTCCCTGCTGTGGCTACACCAATTTTGTAAGCCTAGTACATCCCACCTGAACCAGCTCCTCATGCATGTCAAAACCTTTCAGTCTATAGAAATAATTTTGAGGTTCAGGGAAATGAAAAATTTCATCACGTTTCTAGTTTGCCTCTGGTCATTTCTCTGTATAGAAAGCAAATTCCAGCCCTCCTCCAGTTTTATTCCTCCAGAGGAGCAAACCATCCTGTCAGACAATGATTAAACAGCTTTTCTCTCCCCATCCCCCATTCTACTTTTCCTCAATTTCTCTTCATTTTCCCTGTGCAAGTCACGGAGACGGTGCTGAGACCAGTGGATCTTCCCACTGCCCTTGCAGCCCCTTGCTCCTGTGGGTTCTCCATGACAACCACACCACCTTGCCCCGCACCACCCAGCTCCCCTGCTCGACCACACTCCACTGTCCAGTGGGATGTTCTGGAATCCCTGCCAGCCACATTTTGTGCACAACACCAATCGTTTGGCATCTGAAGTGGGTCACAGTGGCCCTGGTCACCCTCCTGCCACTGCCCCATGAGGGAGCAGCGCCAAGGCCATGGCGAGGCCTGGACAGGAGAGAGGCCGTGCCTCAGCCTCCGAGCGCCCCGGGAGCAGGAAATGGAGGAGACTCAGCATTACCACTTTGATTAGGAGACTGTTTTCGTATGCTGAAAGCTGACATTTGTTCCGTGGGATGTTGTCCTTCTGCAGGAACCTAAAAGAAAACACCACAAAAAAAGGAAGTGAGGGTTGACAGCAAGATTAGGAATCAGCCCCAAAGACAAGTTTGTTGTCCACTTCGATCACCTCCTTGCACAAGTTTAGTCTGACAGGGTGGAATGGCTTAGGGCTGGCCACAGCCCTCCTCAGGCTCACTCTGGGGTACAGTGGTGGCTTTTCCATGCCTGGTGACAACTATGTGCATTCCATCCCTGCCCCTCTGCCTGTCACACTGCCCCTTCCCTCTTGGGAGCTCCTTCTCTGAGAACTCTTGGTGTGGTGAGAGACTTCATCGGGCAAGACGGCAAGACGGAGCACTGAAGAATGGGTTGAGGTGATAAGCTTAATGGGAAGATGATATCAGTCCCTGGCACAGCACCTGGAGCACAGGTGAGCTCACCCAGCCTTGCTTTTGGGTCTCAGGGATTGTGGCCAGCAGCAACCACAGGAGGCCAAGACAGAGGCAGTTCTGCTGCTCTGCAACAGTTTTTCAGTCACTGACTTCTTCCCTTACCTCAAATCAAGTTAAAAGCCTCCAAGACTGATAATTTAAAAAAAAAAAATATTACTGGGGAGTTGACCCACTCAAAAGATTTCATGTTTTGCTTTGAAACTGGATTGTGAATACCAGCTTTCCTAGAGAAAGCATCAAGCAGAACATAATGACATTTTGATGACAGAAAATTCTCCCTTAAGTTAAAAAAGCCCCAAATGCTAACACTGACTTAAGAGTTTGGCCAAAACTGACCCTTTTTAGCAAATGGAGTCCTTTTTGCAAAGCAGCATTTTCCATGAAAACAATGTTGTGCTGGAAAGCTCACAACCAGCTCCACTGTCAGGCTGCTAAAATTTACAGAAGCACCAGAAAACTGCTTCTGTGACAGAAGCACAACAGATGAGAAACATTTCTGGTTTCTGGATGACACAGTTATCCTTTTTTCCTTTTTGCAGACGTAAAGTGTATTGCTCACATACCTAAAATAGAGTGGATTGACACTGGAGTCTGTGGCTCTTTCTTTACTGATGGAAGGTGAAAATGATTTTGGATTCTGGCAGAAGCTTAGGAATAATGCTTATACTGACAATAAAACATTGTGGATGCCACAACGGATTGCACATAGAGCAGATTTTTCTTTTCTATGCTTTTACTGACAAAAAATTACTAAAAAAAGCTTATGATGTAAAAAAAAAAACCCCAAACAAACAAACAAACAAAAAAAAACCCACAAAAAACCCACAAAACCACAAAAAAACCACAAAAAGAATCCCAACACCCCTCTAAAAACCAAAACAATAAAAGGCTCCCAAAAATACCCCAACACTAACAAACAAGCAAGCAAACAAAAAGAAGCAGTAACCCAAAATCTGGATGTAAAAAACTACAGATGTTTTTAGAAAGTAAAGTTATAAATACAAAACTAATATTGGAGTCCAGAAGTCTGCATGTGTCTTAACCAGTTGTGAAATTCCAAATATTTATTAGAGTTTAAAATTCTGGCATTTTGAAAGGCTCCTACCTGCATTCCTTTTTTTTAAACCTTAGTTGTTGGTATCAAGCAGGCATTGGCACAGTGTGTGTAGAAAACATGTGACTGCTGGATCTGGTTGCCACACAATAAAAACATGCTTGGGGCTATGGTGAGCCTTATTTATTTTGCAATAGGTTATAAAATACCTTTTAAAAATACTTATATAAGGTTTTAAGCATATGTGAACTGAATTTCCTAGAAACTGTTTAGATAGGTTATCAAGCAATTCGTTTTTTTAGATAGTTACCACTTTCACTATAAATTTTCCTGAACTGTCCCAGCATGACAGAGAGGTCTCTGATCTACTTTTTCAGCTTAGGTACAGCTGGACACCTGATGTAGTCAGTCCCAGGATGATCGAAAGTCTGCTATTTCAGTATATTTTACAAGCAATGGAACTGGCACTTCTATATCTCAAGAAGAAGAAGCAGTTTGAAAAAAAGGATTTTGGATTTATTTTCTATTAAGTACTTCTAAAGCCATTTGCTAAGGGAAATGAATCATAAAACTTTGAAAAAGAAGGCCTCTTTTGTGAAAATTAAACCAAATGAAAAGTGACTATAAAGAGGTTTGCAACTCCTCTTGTATCCGTGAGAGAGTCCAGCAAGTGTATTTCTTTCATCCTCCAACATTTAATTAAAACTGTGTTTTTTCTCATCCTATATTCATTTTTTAATGCTTTTAGGGCAAAACAATATTTCTGTTGCACATGTGTACAGCATCCAGAATAAACTTCTGCATAGTCTCCCAACCCAAAAGTAATATGCATAAGTAAATATAAGAAACAGGTACACTCCCTTTTACAGTCAGCACTGAAAATGTGCCAGGTATTCTGAAATTTTAAACCCAGGCATTTTAGTCCTAGTGAATACTGTCATTTTGTCCTTAAGGCTTGCTTCTTACCTCTGAGCTTTCAAGTTGTATATCAAAGATTAATTCATTAAAATTTAAAATGCAAATTAAAAAAGAAATCTTACTTTAATCTGTAGCACAGGCAACCAAGAATCATCAGAGTAAGATTTAAATTTTAGGATCTTAGAAATTAAAAGAGTCTTGCATAAAGATGCAGAATACAGATCATCAACGCATTTTTGCTTGGTCTTCCCTATTTTGAACTGTGTATGTGTATCTGTGTATTTAAAAAGGGGAGTGGACAAGAGATTATGAGGATCACAATAGTTTAAAAATCCCATTAGTTTAAAAATATCAGTTCATAGAGATCTGGAACTGTAGCATTATTCACACAGGTCAGTAAACATCTCATCTTCAGACCATAAGGAGATAAAAAAAAAGTTTTTAACTTTGTAAATGAAATTGTGAAAAAGCAGAGTTATAGCTTTCTATACTATGCTGTAGTAGTAAATTATGTTCAGACATTCTTAATAAGGTCTCAACCACTGAAGCAAAACAACTCAGCTGGAATGCAAAACAAAAACAAGCAGGAGTGCAACTCCAGTGTAATTTGAATTTAAAAACAGCGTCAGGAAACTCTAAGCGAAAATTAAAACTGCCCTGGCCAGTCCAGTGAGTGGCTCCCAAAGGGTTTTAAGACATGCCAGTCCTAGATTCAGACCCTCAACCATTCTGGGGGAAATCCAAACATAATCCCAAAGAAATTCCGAAAAAACTTCAGACATGACTGCAGAGAAAGTCAAAAGTCTGTCTAATTTCTTGCCAGTCCATCTGGCAAGCAATTACTCCAAAAGCAGCACAAGTCTCCAACACTGTTTTTATCACAAATACCTATATTTACACTTCTACATCTCCTTTTCATCTCCTGTAGTGACTGATCAGCAGAATACCTCAGGCCTGCCTTAAATTGTGAAAGCCAGACCTTCTAGTTTTCAGATCATCTGAACACACCCATTCCTCCATCACAGAGTCCTTTCGCCTTCCTTCTTCCACCCTTGGCTGTAGCTGTCTATGTGATTAGGCTTCACACATATGCATTGCTGTATTTAAAAAAATGCATAATAAAAGAAGCATTTCCTGCAAGATTCATATTTTCCTCTAGAGACTGAACTAGCTTCAACCAAAAAACATCTTTGTTCTTTGGCTTGAAGCTATGACAGTGATTAGGACCTTATTTATAAGTAGTCAGTTGATACGTATTTTTCTTCTAATAAACAATATTAATTTACGCAGCTTAGAGGCAAGAGGCCTCTGCATTATCATCACACTGTATAATAAGGAATTCAACATAGTAAATGTTGAAGGAGTGTCAATATACACCTTCTCTTAAAAGTCAAAATACTTGTTTTCATACTGGGGTTTTTTATATAAAGCATTGCCAAATGCAAATGCCTAAAATGTCACATTTCCACTATTATTGGTGAACTGGGTGATACAAAAAGTGGTAGCTGAAGAACTGATTTTTAAAAAGGAATGTTTCAGAATTTTCCTGTCATCCAACTTCTCATGGTGTATTGCTAAACCAGCCTGAATTGTAGAGAAGTTGCTGAGATTGGCATGTCCATGTGAAACACCAGCTGGAACAAATGGGTTTCATATATGGCTGTACACAACCACAGCTTGCTGGCTATTGTTTGCTACGTGCCCTTCAAGTTCCAGCTTTTTGAAAGCATCTAATATTTGCCATGTGAAAAAGAAAATAGGCTTATACTTTGTTCTTTCTTTATCCCAAATATAAATCTTGCCACCAAAATTTCATCTTCTTGAAGACCTATTCTGCTCTGAAGTAAGCTGAACAGTCAGTATCTTGTGAGTAAAAATTTTAGAATTATTCTATTACAACTGAAGACTTACTTCAGCTCTACTTTTTGTTTTGCTTTGTTTTCCCTTGCAACTCTTAATGTTAATTCCATAGTATGCGGCTTATCTTTCATTTATGTGAGCTGAATGTAGAGAATATGATGGTTTGAAGAAAAGCACATTTGGTTTTAATCACAGTTAGGAAACACACAACAGTATTTCCTTGCTTTCAGTTAACAACTTTCAAGTCAGCAAACTTCATTATTTTCTCCATCATTTCTCTAGAATATAGTAAGCGTGAGCAAGCAACCGAATGAAGTAATTCTGACTTGATACAAGATAAAGATTTCCATGCCCTATAACTAAGGCACTGGGGACACACATCATTGCAGCTGTTCTTCTAGACAGGCACCTGTAAGTCTGTGAAGTAAAATCTTTCTGGTTTGGAAGTCAATACCAATTTTGCTGTTGTCCATATCCATCTTTTCTCCCCTCAGATAACAATAGTGCTGTGACTGGGCTGTCAGATGTGCCTATCTATACTTACACTCCAATAAGGATTTCTTGATTGTAGATAAAGGCTGTTTTGCAAATCACCATCACAGCCAGAATCATTCAAGGCTGTACAATCCTTCATACATCCAAACTTCTTTTTACAGACAAATATATGATCTCTTCAAATAGCCCTAAACGCCCTTTCTGTCAGGTGCAGATCTATATGTATAACTGATGCTCTAATTTCTTCCCTACACAATTGCCACCAGTGACACGATTCTGTTTGTTTGGCAATTAGTTGGCCTTTTTGTCCTTTTGTTGAAAACTCCATTTAAAAATTACTACATTTATTTTACAGACATTAAAGAATCACAATAATGTGTTCCTAAACAGATTTTTTTTTTTCAAGAGTTGCATATCAGAGCAATAGACATATAATACATTTGTGAACTTCTGGAAATAGTACCATGTGTTTAAATGAATATTTTACTCTACCATTTTGTCCACAGAATTAATAACACAGAAAATAGTTCCCACAGAAAACAGAAATAACATGTGTATGTGTGTAAAAGAGAAAACAGGCAAGGTAGGACTAGAGAACACGTGAATGTATGACAGCAATCATTCATCTATTTGTAGCTGAAAGAGCTCTCAAAACTGGTTTTTCAAGATGTGGGCGGAGGAGATTCTGTTTTGAAAGAAGCTTTGGAACTGTCACTAATGTAAAATCAGCTAAGTCACAACCCAAATTTGTATGTATTTTCAAATTAGAAATACACGTTCAGTTTTAAATGTAGGGGGTTTGTTTTAACAGAGTGTAAAAAAGGGGGTGATAACTTTAATTTTCTTTATTCAGCTCTGTCATTCAATTCATTAAATTTTTGATTAAGAACCCTTCCTGTTTATACATGGGTTCAGGTCATTGTATAGATAAGTCCTTGTATTAAAGTAGAATGGGTATTTTTGCAAAGGTGAAAATGAAAGGGAATTGTTGTTTTGGATTTTTTTTCCAAAATAATAAACTTAAACAAAATTCAATAAAATCAGAAAGGAGTAAATACTCATTAATTTCAGATAAAAATGCCATATAAGGACAATAAACAAACAATAAAATGAACCAAAGAGCAAAAATTATATTAAAATATCCATTCATGAAAACTTATCTGAACAGTGAATTCATTGTCAGAGAATTATCACTAGAATAAAATACAATTAGTAATATAATATAAATAATGAAGTAATTGAGATGGTATTGGCAGAAGAAGTCAGGAAGGTCCAGGGAATCTGAACACCTAAACTGTAAAACTTTCAGAGCTGCAATTTCATAGTCAAGTTCTCCATACTTCTTGAAAATCAGATCCTTTGAATCATAAACTGGACATTAAGAAATCACAGAACATCTGCAAATGTAGGAGTTTCCCTCCATGGTATATAAAACCAGAACAATAAACATCCTTACCTAGGTATGGTAGAAGGCAGTGTTCTAGCGTGGCTCAGTGTGGTTAGCCAACCTGGAGGAGGCACAATCAAAGCAGACTGAGAGCTGAACTGTCCTTCCCCATCCAGCTGTCTGAAAAGTCAGGAGGTTTCTCCTTCAGAGGCTGAGTCACTTAAGGAGGAGGTAGGAGGTGTGGAAAAGGGTGGCACCTTGTAGAAATACCAGATCAATTAAGAGTACGGGTGAGTTGTTATCCTTCTGTGCTTGCTGTTCTTTTCAAGTGCAGTAGGGTTGGGTTTCACAAAATGAACTGCCTTCACAGACCTTGAAACAGAAAACCAGGCAATTACCATTCAGAAAAATATACTACAGTCATTTATATTTTCTACAGAAATACATGTTGCAGAGCATAGGGCTGCCTCTCAGCCACAGAGTTGCCGGTATTTACACAGGTGAACATGAAGTAACATAATATTTCACCAGAGAAAAGTTCTGCAGAAGTGTTACTTGGGGAACACATACTGGGATCTTATCTGCATTAAGTATTTGCACCATTTGAGTATGTGGGCAGAGGCAAAAGATCTGGGGGGAAATCCCTCCCACAGGAGATCTTGTTGCAAGTCTCTCTTATCTCTGCACATTTGCATTCTCCTTCAGTACTGCCAGCAATAAACAAAGGAGGGAAGAACTTGTGTTCATTTTTCTTTTTCTTTCTTTAAAATGGCTGCATATGTTTGTCAGTACGCTAAGAACTGCCTTACTATTTGTAAGTACAACAGTATGAAATCTATACTTTTCTTATAGCAATACTGTATACAGCCCCATGCTCCTGTTTAAGACACAGAGGCTGGTTTTAATGTATCTTATACAAGTCCACCTTATTTTATATTTGGGGAACTTTTGTAATGAAATACGTGAGAGGTCATTTAGCAAGATGCTGGGCAACCTTTAGTCTTATTGACTTTTGTGAAAATCAAGAATTTCTTTGAACACAGAGAAAGCAAACTGACATGAATTAACTTAGTAACAACCTCTATTTTTGTTGATGTTTACCTTTTCATAGGCTTGGTACTCCACAGCATGAAGCTATTCTCTAAACATGGGTTCCATCTGATAAAATACAGCTGATGAAGCAGAGCAGCAGACAAGAAAGTACCACGTATAAACTATTAACTACCACAAATCTCAGAATTAATGAATACAAGCATGCAAACATTTCTAAATTTTGTACATCTCAAGTTCTGTGTCTCTTAAAGTCAAAAATACAGCAGTCCTGGAAGTTCTAGGTACTACACGTTTATCTTTCCACAGTCAAGAAGAAACTTTTTTGAATACATCTCTTTGCAGACATATTGAGAATTTAGTTGCCTCCCGTATGAAACATGTATTTCCTCATAAGAAATGAGGAGTTAACATTAAATGGGAATTAGCTTTAAAAGATCTACGTACACTTTAATTTGAAATGGACATCTAGCTTTGATTCATAATAACACCTGAGACTAGGAATATCTTCTTTTTTGAAACATTTTTCTTTCAGAATTCAGGTGCTACACGATATGAATTTGTTATCATTTTACATTCAACCAGACAAGTTCCATTTGTAAATGAGAGATATGCTTAACCTGTCTCACAGCACTGCCTTCTTTAGCCAAACTGTTTGAGAAACACAAATAGAGATGCAAACAATACAGTCTGCAGAAATTAAATTGATATTTTCCTGTATTTATGGCCTTTGAACACAGAGAAGAAGCTATGGGGCAGAGCAGGCCAGTTCTGCTACCCAAAATAAGCCCAAGGCTTATTCTAAGGCAGTCCTTGCTGAGTCTTTGGCGTCTGGTGTGACAGAATAGACGGTCTATAGGAAAATGCATACATATGAAATTCCAATAATGGTACTGACCTCAGCCTAGGAATAAAGCAGGCCAGCTCTCTTTTAGTGGCTGGTCTGCAACAACCCATATGTTCATTGGATGGTAAATTTTTGGTGTTAGCTATGCTGATTACCTAATATTCAAAGCTGGAAAAAAAATTTTAAACTTTTTTTAGACTAAAGCAAATCTGACTTACTGCTAAACAGTCTGTCTCATTTTCTGTATTGTAACCACACGCAAGTATTGTTCATATTGAAGAAAGAATATATGATGCAGTGTTGTGTATGGGGAATGGAACAGTTTCAGCATAACCATACAGTGAAAATGACCCATAACTATTTTCCATGAAAAAACTTCCCATACTCTGAGGAAATTCAGCTTTCAGAAATTCAGAGGAACTCAAAATTTGCCTCTGGATCTCAGTACAATAAGTAACACTCACAAATCCAGCCATGCCAGAGTGCGTGAACTGTTCTGCAGTCAGGTTTCAGTTTTCTTCTAATTCTCTAGTATAGGGTCCATATTTAATCGAAGGAAGGACAGACGTGAATACAGTGAAATATAATTTCTCAGACTATTTCAGAACTTGAATTATATTTCCCTTACTACCTTTCTCACCCTTAAGAAAACCTCCAAGTTGAAGCACAGACAGACAGTATTCTAGACACAGGTTTTTCCACAGTGTCAGAAAAGAGCAATGCAAAAAATACAAGCAAATTGTATTGACAACCGATGTAATTTAGCTAATCATTGCACTGGGCCATATACTACTATTGATTTATCGCATTTCAAGGATTTTTTTATTTTTCTTTTTAGTTCAACCAGTAAGGTGCTTTGGAGCTGACAGTAACTTGTTTCATATCCATCTATCAATAATCTACTTCCTGGGACTTAAGGAAATACTCTGCTTCTGCTTGTCATTGTCTCAAGAAGAAAAGAGGAAGTTCTCTGAAAAATAGATATAAACGGAAATGGCAACATTCTAGGCTTAAATAACTGCATATAACCCCAGCAAATCATTCTGATAGCTTGATTTAGCAGAGAGTGTAGCCTGTCATAATTTATGATAGAAAGCAAGAAATTTCTTAGCATTCCTCCCTACATTAAGTCCTCTTTATCATTTATTAGTAACCAGAAATAGGGACACATTAGTGATCAGTAATCAGAGGCCACTAGCCCTTGCAGCTTAGATTTTTAACACAGTTTGGGGGACATTTCAAGCTGGCTCATTTTAAATACCTCCTCAACAATGGAAGCTTATTTGCCATCCAAGAAACTCTCACAATGCCTGCTAAGAAACTGCCCATAGGGGATGTTGACTTTTAAAATAGTGTAGCACTGGCAGAAAACTGAACATAAGTATTTCAGAAGTGCCATAATTTAGATTTGAACGGCTTATTCAGTGTTATTAAAGTCAAATGCTTATAGCACCCTACAGTGGCAATACATTTTCATACTCCCCAACTCTCATTGTTTTCTAAACAAAATGATTGTGTTCTTAGCTTCAGCTTATACACTTTTCTAAAAAGTCTATGTCCCTTGATTGCTAGTAAAATGCATTTTTCTCTACATTATTTTCTTGTCAGTTTTTTTTGGTTTTCCATTTTTCAGTACAAAACATACTGCAAAATATTGTGCTACCTCCACATCTTTATTTAGGTTTATAAGATGGCATCATGAAAATAACATAATGTAGCCTAGATCCATCGAGCTTTTATGTAAATTCACAACAGAGAGTTGGGAATGAGCAGTGACTCAGAAGACAACTTTTTGGACAAATATGATTCTGTGACGTCTCCCAAAAAGGGAGGAATACATTACTGAACACATTTTTTCATACACTTAGTCCTCCAAAAGAGAAGTCCTGTAATACTTTGGACTTTCCAAGTAGGACTGGTTAACGACGGTATTCTGGGTTATAAGATTCTGTAACTGGTACGTCCAGAAGATTTGGAGACAGTCTGTCAAGTAATGTTCAATTTTTTTAGTTTCAAAATAGGATAAAGCAGCTACATTTATGCTATTAAATGAAACATACCAAAGCCCACTGTCTGGCCTGAGGACAAGCATCACAGCATGTTCTGTACCTGTATCACTAAAGTTGCTTTTCAAACAGAACTGTGTGGCCTCATCCACACTCCTATTGAAAGCAGTCCAGAGCTTGTAACAGAGAGATCTGTCCATGCCCAAGTCTTTTTTCAAAGACAGCTAATTGGCATGAACTGTGTCATGTGAATACTGTGTCAAGGAGTATGCGTGATAATAGTATGGACAGAGGATATTGCTCAGGCCCAGATCCTACTCCTACTTAGTTAACTAGTATGGTTCTATTCATAGGCCCTGATCTCTCCAAAGTTAATTGTGTTCAATAGAGCTCATGCCAAAACAAGACTAAAACTAAACACTCTGAAAAATACAGATAGGTGTAGGCAGTGAATGGTGCCCAGCTGCAAGGCGGCATTGAGTAGACTGACAGAGCTAGTTAATGTAATCTTTATCTGGGAGGTGGGTTGCACATCTGTGCCATCTGCACATTTTTCTTGCTTAAGCTTAGTCTAAGATCACCTATATATGTAGGCATCAGTTCTAACAGGTTAAGTCAGAAGGGAAGGGGACACTTACGCAAAAAAGGAACCCAGTGTAGCAAATAGAAAAGGAAGTGATGCTCATGCACAGGGTGACAGCTTCCTCTTGAAGGTGACTAACACAATGCCTGCTCCTCCCTAAATCCCCAGTCCAGCCCTACATAAAATAAGCTGATGGCTGGGACCTGTGCTACCTCTTTATACAGACTTACTTTTCACTCTGGTCAAAATAATTAACCAAGGGAATATATTGCCTGTGGGTACACCCTTACCAAAAGGTATGTGTGACTCGGAACCAGATTATAAATGTCTGTATGAATCCTAGCAGCATTCATGACTGCAACACAGAGAGGGAGAAATAAGAAGTATGACTTTTTTTCGTGGGTGGGTTATTCTAACAATATAATTTCCCCCTGAAGATTCTGGTCCTCCTGCTTCTAGATAGATATCCCAAAATGAAACATACTAATGATTTAATGTGAGATGGAAAGCCTCTTTCTTCATGGGCTTCCTTGCTCCTACTAGGATATGGGTTTTAAAGGTAGATAAGCAATGTCCTGGGCTGCCTCACAAAGGGCAACTACTGGCAGTGCCAAGTGCCTGGGGTCCTTTGTAACAACTTTGTTCTTTCCTTCATACTCAAAAATTAGAATTCTTCTGCCTAATTCACATTCAAGGCTCATGCTGTTACAATCGGATGATTAGGAGATGCCTCTGCCCAAGTTTAGATACAAATGAGACCATATGCCCAAGTCAATAATACAGATTTATTTCAAAAATGAGTGTGAGGTAGAAAGATAGAAAGAAATAGAAAAGAGGTGAGGGGGACAAGGGGGACGAGGGGAGAGAGAGAGAGAGACAGAGAGAGAGATGGGGGTCCCGGGCTTGTTCAAAACTTTTCATAATTTATACATCTCTTATTAGTTAGTATTCTATATTCTATTGGTTAAATGATTCCCTCAACTCTAGAGCTAATTAGTCTGCATACTCAGTCTTTCTCTTCTTTTGAGTTGGTGGGTTTCTTGGGTCGGTGGCTTGTGAGTCGGTGGTCATGATCTCCCCCTGTGAATTGCATTTATTAGTTTCTTCTTATCTTGGGAGTTCTACCAAATGTCCTTGTAGCCTGTAAACTCTGCATTCTTTGTGTCCACGAACAGTCACACGTTTTTCTTCCCAAGCTTTGTTAACCTCCCCCTAGGCCTGAGATCACTGAAGCATGTCAAGCCCTAAACTTTAGCAAGTTCTACCAACAAGTAATTTATCCTCCAATATCCAGACAACAGTACCACCTTTACACAGCCCAAATACCAGGTATCTATGGAGACATATTTGGGGGGCCTTGGTGACCATTGGTGGTCACAGATGCCATCTGTCCCATAATTGGGGTGATCTTTGTTTGACCAGTGATATACATATGAACTATAGCTTTTTTCACACAGTTTGGCATGGTGAGAATTTTATCCAGATCCATTAACCAGGATGTGCTAACCAGATGTTGCCTCTGCTAGGCCTGGAATTAGAGCCTTCCTGTCTCAAATTCCTCCCTTCTGTATCCACTGTAGTGATTTATCTTACAGCAAGTTCCTTCAGTGGGTTTGAGACAGACAACTGTGCTTTTTTAACTCCTTACACACACTCAACTCTTTCAAAGGACAGGACAAGAAAAAAAGAGCTTGCCAGTTGGAAAGGTCACTTAGCCCATGACTAAATCCAAGTTCAAATCATTCCTCCTTTTGATAACAGCCTGTTTTTACTAGCAGACTACCTTAACCACTGAGCTGTAATTTTTTGTATGAGGGAACACAATTACCTGGAGTTTTCTACCTCCTGACAGTCTAAATATTCACTGGAGAGAAAATAATGCTACAGCCCTTTTACTGTGGTATACAAATATTGCCCTTACCACTGCTGAAATTAATATTTAGATATTATGTATGGAATTCTCATTTTTCTTTTCATGTTGTAATTTCTCAGCATTTTATCACTTGGGTGATTAAAATAGATAGACGTAAGAGTTATTTTTTAATATGATGTAGCAACATCTGTTGTGCTGAGGCAGACAAAAACACTTTCACTAGATTAAGTTACTGTCAAAGTGAGTACAGCAATGTACCAGACAAAATGTTGTGTTTTATGGATTAACTTTTGCCAGCCAAGCCATTTCCTTTAGTTATTGTAGGTTGCTGTTACTGGGGAAGATCATTCAACTGGTTAAAGTAAGGCATGCAATTTTTTTTTTAACCACACCTTTCTGAATACAGGAAGGAGCACTGTCAGAGCTTTTTCATACGCATTTTTTGAATGCTAAGAAAACCTTAGTCACAATGCAGACGTATTTGCAGCCCATTGTTCTCCCAAAGGGTGTGGCAAAGTTCATAAACTAAAGGAGGAAGAAAAAATGCCATAAATAGTATGCAAAATGTCTAAACCTTTTCACATCTTCTAGTTGCCACAGAAAATGTCTGAGCAGTGTCTTCTGTTCATAGCAGGTGCCAGTGCATTTCATGGAGATACACAGTCTTGAATGTTAGTGGGCCTGATTTTCCCACAGTTCGAATAGCTCTTTAGTCTGCAAATAAGTGAAATATATTTCAGAAGTCCCTGAAAGTCTGGTCCGTAGCATGCTAAACTTGAGGATTTTGATCTTGCATCACTGCCGTTACTGCCTTAGTTAAAGTACACAGTTACTAGTTTTATCAGTTACTGATAAAATCAGTTATTTAAGGAAAATTGTGCTGAAAATCTGTCTAAGTCAAATGACATCTGTGTGGTACCAGCTGAATGGCTGTAACCAGTTTTGTAGCTTATGTTATTGATAAATAGCTTATTTGTTAATTTGTTACCAGTATCTGAATTAACAAAGAACATTCACACAGGTGGCTAAAGCAATGAGAATCAGATTATGACCACTAGTAGTAGAGGGAGTGTGAGAGTTATGACTAAATGTGCTTTCTTCATTAAAGAATGACTTTGTAATATCTCTATCAAATCCCCACTGAGGGAGCTCTGGGAAAGAACAAACAGTGCTGATCTCAGGAAAAGCCATCTCTTTAAAAGATGTTAGAAGAGGCAACGTTAAAAGGAGGAAAGTGTTTTCCTGTTCCTTGTCTGAAATTTTCTTATAGCATTTAATTAGTCATGGGCATTGTAAATACCTAGGAGACAACCCCCACAGGCTGTTCTTTTTTATTGTGGAGATAAGGAGATGTATCTGCCCCACAGAATGATATCCATGTGGGGAACTTCACATTACACTTATCTGATAGACTGGGTTTCCTCTCCTTGCCCTGGTATTGTGCTTGGATTTTCTGCTAGGGCTAAGCAGCCTTCTCTTGTAATTCTTTCTTTTATTATTTGGATCAAATTAGTTGACTGAGAACTTGATTGTCAGTTGAAAACCTACATGGAAATTTCATACCAATCAAAACAACCCAATGAACCAATAGCCCACCTATTTAATGAAATCTTCCTTTGACATGTACATTCCATACTGGTGTTATCAGCACACTTATCTGCTGTACATGCTAGCCAAACGTTACAGATTGTGATCCTGTTCTCTATCCACATCAAAGCTGATATGGGCATGGAAAAAAGGAAGGGTTTTCCCTGTTCCTGGAAGATGCTGTCTGTGGTATAATTAGCTCAAAACAGCTTATTTTAGAAGAGTTGTTAGAAAACGTGTTCTAAAATCAATAACTGTGAAAATAAGACAAAGACCAAAAATGGGAATCAGAAAGGATGGGGTTGAACTTAAAAAGGTGTGCATGTGGGTGTGGGTGTGTGTGCATGTATGTACTTATATAGGCATGTGTGTGTACCCGTACATCAATAGCTCAGTGAGACACACATGGTTATTAAATAAACAGAAACTCCATTGGGCTAAAGCAGAGCCTGACAAGCAAATTGATAGAGACTGTAAGGACACTCAGGGAAAGCAAGTTAAACGCTTTCCCTGTTCTTCCACTCTTTCCTGAACATTTGCTTTTGGCAAATACTGGGCTGACCAAGGACTGCCACTGATTATGTTATGCCCCTATGGTCAAAATTTGTATAAGGCACATAACTAAAATTGCATTAAAATTATTTTCTAATTCTTTGATGATAATGCAAACAATTAGAAATACAATCAAAGTGATACAATTTTTCTGTGGAATGTTGATTTGTCAGGTATTCAAATAAGCCTTAGTGAAGGTGTTGTCATTCAGCCCCTCAGCTGAGAGTCATTCAGCATTGTCACTTTACTTTCTTCAGACTGACTTTCTTCTTTATTTATGACAAATGTGGAGAGTATGCATATACGTAAATATGGAGAGAATTTTCCTTTGTTAGTACATGTTTAAGACCCTTCCCTTACTAATAAATACCTTTGCAATCCAATAAAATTGCTCACCTGTTCAAATAACAGAAAAAAAAGCAAAGCAGATTTATGATATGTGTTGAAATGTATGTCATCTGCAGGAGTAAAATTGAAAATGGTATCACAGAAATGGCATCAGCATCTGCATTCCCATTCCAGCTTCCCTGGAAAAGAATTCATCTCTCTTGTTGCTCTCCCTTATCCACAGAAGTAGAAGGTTTAGTAACATTTCCAAGCATCTTCCAAGGAATAAACTTCAGGTGCAGATTTCAATCACAAACTACGTGAAGGAAAGAAGAATACATTTCCTAAATTAACACATCTGCAAACAGGGCCTTATGAGCTGAGAAGTGGAAGAAACAACTGAGCTTTCTTCTTGCCTTTTCAAAATCCTTGTCCTTTGATATAAACTGGCCAATAGACTGTTGCAACAGTGTGGAAGTTGGTACATTTTAAATATCAACTTCACCTTCCCTTCTATTTTGAGTAACTTATATTCTTCTAAAAATTGTTTTCCAAATTGTGAGTACTTTGGAAAGAATGTTGGCAGAAAAAAACTTTTACATGAGTTTTAATGTTCAGTACCTGAGGAAGAATTTAACTGAAGTTTTTTTCATTTGTTTTTGTTGCTGTTGTTAAATGAAATGAAAACTAGGCTGGGCTTTGAAATGGGATGATTTTAAAATAACTTGGGTGATATTACAAGGGAAACGATCAGAACAGCATTATTATAATTATCTGGATGTAATCACAGAGGCCCAGATAAGTTCCTCAAGTTCCAGATCTGCCACGGTGCAGTAAGAGCATAATTTGAAGAACCCAATAATTTCAGATGTAGACTGCTCTGGATCTCCATGCAGGCTATTAGCCTGAGAGAGCTAAATGCCAATTAATGTGTAAGTAAATAATTAGAATTCTACTCAGTGAAGGAGACGCCAGACCAGTGACATCTATTTTCAAACACTTGTTTCCTCAGAGCTGGGTGAGACTTTCCATCACAGGCCCTATTTAGCAAAAAAGCTAGGCTACATCAAAAGCTACGCTCTTATCTCTAAATTTATCGCTCAAGACACCCCTAATGTAATCTCACACAAATGCAGAATAAGGTAGGTCAGAAGCTTGGGCTGTGGAAGTTACTATTTCTCTCCACTGTTTTGAAAGGAAGCCTAAAAATGACAAGTCAGATCTAGGCATCTACACTGTAGATACCTATACATGTCAGATGAATTCCATGTAATGGCAGGATGTCAAACAATTTTTTTTCTCTAGCAGAAAGCAATGGCTTCTTGTCAAATTAAAAGGAAAAGGAAATGAGGATACAGATTTTTTTTTTTCTCTGTCTGGACAGAATTCAAGCTGCAAAGCTCATTCTGCAGCCTCAACAGTACTGCATCTATAAAAATGTGCTCCCCTGCTGCACTGTGGCCCCTTACACAAAAAATGTGACTAGAAAACTATAATCTGGCCATGTAGGAGTCTGCCACACAAAGAAATGGTAAGATGAGAGAAGAGAGAAAAAAAAAATTGTTCTTTCCTGACAGTTCCATCCCTTTCACTCACAGGTATAAAGGACATATTCATTTTATTCTTAGAAAGAATATATCTTGTTCTGTATTTGAATCCTCTAGCTACAGCAACAGTTAAGACTTGAATTTTGGGGTTTAACTGCTTTACTTGTAGGTGTCTATATTTACTCTGTTCAGATCCCTGACCTTCAGATAAAACAGTATAAATGAGTTTTGGCATCGTCTATGAATCTGTGAACAGAACCTCATGGCATTGTGCATAAATCACAATCTTTGACTTCTAAATATTTTCTTAGTTTTCTTAATATAATTTTGAAATATGCAATTCTGCTCCAGAATATTTGAGACTTCTAAACTCAACAGTGCTGAAGTCATTTTACGTTGAAGCAGAAAGCTCCAAGCTAGTCAGCTTTGTTGTAACTTAATTATATGGCCAAGCTGGGTGTGTGAAAATATCCAGTGCACACTGGAGAATAAATTGCTGGGTTTGGTTTTTCTTGATTTACAAGTTGCTATAAGTGGTGCATGTTCCCAGGGAGTGGTGAAAAGTAGGGGTGTGTTAAACAGGTTTAAGAACATTTTAAAGAAACACTGTCAGGTTTGAGACATAGTAGATTTGGTGTGCATCCTCCCTCCTTCCAAATAACATTTTCTGTTTCTGTGGTTACAAACAGCTGAGCTCCACGCTGACTCTCTGTTTAAGCAATACCACAAAATCCAGCGTAGCAGTTATGTGTCACACTGTTGCTCTCTTTTTTTCTTTATTTTTGCCATCAGTGGGGAAATGAAACTGCCAGAATTGCTGTTCTTTGCACTCCTTGGAGAGCTCAATACACACGCCATTGAGTTCAGCCAGTAAAATCTTGTGGTTTTCTGCAGAAAATAGCTGTGGTCAGGACAAGCAACTTCTGGATCAAACAATTTCTCTGCTCAGAGTTGTACAATAGTTATTCGCTAGTGTTGCTTGGGCCACCAAGGTCTGAAACTCCCCAGTATAAAGTCTGGGCTGCAAGTTCCCGGGAACCTTGAGAAAGTCACATGATTTTGAACCTGATTTTTTTTGTTTGTTTGTTTCTCAGAAGTTTTGCATGGAGAATGGATGTAATTTTAAATCTTTTACACACGTAGCACTGATTTTGAGCCTTGGAGACCTAGTGAGTATTTACTTCTTCTGGATATCCTACTGGAACTAAGGATAATTCCAACTGAAAATGAGAGCAAACTTTCTTAAACAGATTTCACAAGAGATATCTGGAATATCCATTTCAATACCTTGATTAGTACAGGAGAATAGAATCAGCTGAACAGAGTGTATATACAAAATTCTGTATATACAAACAACCATTTGCCATTATTGCAAACAACACTGAAGTCTTTGTTTGGAAGGCTTCAACCTTATTCTCTAGGCAA
Source organism: Pachycephala philippinensis (assembly GCA_013397055.1). NCBI lineage: Eukaryota > Metazoa > Chordata > Aves > Passeriformes > Pachycephala > Pachycephala philippinensis. The sequence continues at coordinate 554,724 of VWZT01012186.1, forward strand.
CATTTTGAAATCACTTTTTCTTCCCAAAGCTGGTAAATCTGTTAATTTTATTTATCTCTCCTGTGGCATTATGCTATAGTACTTACAGTACTATTCAAAATTCTATAAAATAAAAGTATTCAATGCCAAAACGTCCAGTAGAATCATAAAATATCCTGAGCTGGAAGGGACCCACAAGATCATTGAGTCCAACTCCTGGCCCTGCTTGGGACATCCTCAAGAACCACACCCTGTGCCTAAGAGCATTGTCCAAACACTTCTTGAACTCCAGCAGGCTTCATGTCATGACCTCTTCCCGGGAAGCCTGTTCAGTATTTAGTTGTTTAAATAAATACATCTTTTAAATTCCCCCTTCCAAAGGTAATAAGGGAGCACCATGACATGCACACAAATCATTGTTTGCCAGAAAAACATAATCCATGAAAAGGGCAGCGTGGAATTCAGACTTGCGAGTGCCACAGTTTGGAAGATACAGAGCAGAGGGAGACTGAAATTTGGAACCAGATAGCAAAGTAACCGAGGAGGATTTGAAATAACAATGAAGGAAAAATATGTCAAAGAGAAAATGGCAGTAAGCAGGAAAGGATCTCAAAAGTCAAAGATCAGTCTGATTTTGCAAATCCTCCATGGCAGCGTTCATGAAGGGTTTCAAGAACAGTATCCTTGTAAATGAAGATTAATGTGTCCTACTGGTTTTAAGCAATGGTAGAGGTGTTTGTGTAAAAAATAGAAAATTCTTTCCCCGGAAATTGTGCACTTTAGAAAAATTACAATCAAATGAAGAGAGACAGGATGAGCAGTGATGTTGCATGAGAACTATGTCATGAACAATGCATGGCATGTCAGCTATTCCATCCACATGCCTTGTGTTTGGGACAGATTAACATCTGAATTATGCTGCAGAAGGAGCAAATAAAGGCAAACACAGAAGATGAGAAAAGGGGCTTGCTGAGTTGCAAACAAGGGAACCAAGTGATTTGAAGACAATGCCACAAACAAGCAATACTCAGAAGTTCGTGCATGAGGGCGAGTACAGTTATAGCCTCTCAATACAATTTTTTCTCAGGGTTTTGCAAGGTCAGCCTCCTAAACAGCCAAAGGTAACACTGCAGGGACTACATGTTCGGGAAACACCACAGAGATTGTCATGAATCAGTATCTCTGTCGTTTATCTAACTATACAGTGCAGTGATCCAGTAAATGGGTGTTGACAATAGGTTTTGCAGTGAACAGCAAGGGTGCGGTTTCTTTATCAGTTTAAACTAATTGAGTACCACATTCCCACCGAAAGTAACAGTTGTGCCTGGCCTGGCCTGGCCTTGGCTCTGCTCTCCAACTAGTCCCTTAGATTGCCTTGGTCAGATCACCAAACATTCATCACTGCAAGTCTCATAATCAAAAAAACTGAAGAAAAGCATGTAGAGAAAAAATTTTCAGGGTAGGCCAAGTCCATTCCCTTGCCACAGTGTGATTGGGTGGTTTATATCAGTCAGGAAACCAGCTTTCAAGTTAGTACCTTAATTTAATAACTATTGGAACAAAAGGACAGTTCAAAACCTCAAAATCAACATTTTAACCTCTCTGTAAATTCAGTCATATTGTTATTAATGATTGTTATTAGTAATTTCCCTGCCCTAAGCGCTACAGTGTTTTTAATACAAGAGGTCTCCCACAGGATTTCAATTGAAAGGACTTTCCAACACTTAGAAGGAACCATCTACGGCCTTTCTGAGGGTGTCCAAAGTTTCTTGCAGTACTCCATTAGCTTTTCTCTCATCTACAAATCAAACTTTGTTCAGATCTCTACATGCATATATATGGGAAAGGTTAGTAAAAACATAATTTGGTATATATGGGTAATTTGCCAATTATTACAAATTCATGTCCTTTTCCATATGGAGTAACTTTTTCTGATATCAACATTTGTTTTCCTATTAATGGTCTTTGATATCTTTCAGGCACTGGTAGGAAGGGTAAAATTTGAGGATGGGATTTGAACAGCAGGAACTATTATCACTTTAGGCTTAAAAGACGCCATCTGACCTCCAAAGTAGTCAAATGTGCTCCAGTACTTTAATCATCACTGGACTGGACTCGCTCCAGTAAACCATATCATTTTTGTACTGGGTAATCCAGAACTGGACACAGTATTCCAGATGTGGCCTCACCAATGCTGAAGAGAAAAAGGATCCTCTTCCTCATCCTGCTGTCAATGCTCTTACTAATGTAGCCCAGGAAGCTGCTGCTCTTTTCTGCCATGAAGGGTGTGTTGGTAGCTCATGGTCATCTGGTTTTCCATTTCCTGAAAACTTTCACTCCAAGGACCTTTCAAGCAAAGCAACTTTCCAGCCAGTGGGTCCCCAGCATGTACTGGTGCTTGGGGTTATTTCTTTACAGGTATAGTACTTACAGTGCTATAAATTGTTGAAGTTGAGGAGATTCCTCCCTGCCCTGTTCTCCAGCTTGTCGCAGTCCCTCTGAATGGGGGCACAACCACGTGGCACACCAGCCAGTCTGCCCAGTTTGCATCATCTGTGAACCTGCTAAAGGTGCACTGTGCTCCTTTGCCCAGATCACTAATGAATATGGAGAACAGCATTAGCCCCAGTACTAAGCCCTGGCATATAGCACTAGTGGCTTTACTAGATGAGATTCAACCATCTAAAGCACAGACCATCCTGCTTCTTGTGATGAAAGACAATTTCTCTTCTCCCTAAGCTGCATGTGCACCATATAAATTGCTACTACCCCAGAGGGAAGACCAAGACAGAATTAATAACTTTGAAAAGAAGCCCATGCTTTCCATCTTTAATTATATACATCTTCTTTTCATGTGACAGCATTAACCTGTTTCCTTCCTCATTTTCTCCTATTCTTGCCACATCCCATCTCTGACAACCATGTAGAAAAAAATTAAGGGCTTCCTTGAACCCTTCATTTAATAACAAACAAGAAGGAAGGAGGTAATCACCCATACATTGGCAACTCTATAATTATAAAGTCTACGAAATGTAAACCATCTCCACTTCTGCCTTCTAAACAATTTCTTGTAATTACTAAAATGTACTGATTTATTTTCATTCTTCTGTTGTGACAGAAATTACTATTAAAAAGTTTGCAAAAAGAAAGAATATTAGAAGCCCAAATTCCAAAATTCATATACAGGAAGATGTTTAAATATAAGCATAAATTTGTATTAGATGCAAAGGAGATGAGCATAATAAATAGGCATGTTATATTGCAATATTTCCACTGAGGTATTTAATCACTTGCAGTTTTGTGTAAGCACTAGAGATGTTGCTTGGTGATGAACATCCAAGCTAATCTGAGTACAGATGAACTGTATTTCATTAGCAGTAGTACAATGGAGGGTAAAATACACAACTGCTTTGATTTATCAACAACGTACAGAATATGCATTCAGGTAAATATATGACCACACAGTAGAAGCAGACTTCATAGATAGTATGCAGATGAGTGAAACTTTAAGCACTACTTTATGTGTTTTAATTCTACAGTAAATTTAATGTATGTATAATATAAATATTAGTTTACTGAGCTTAAACATGGTCATGTACAAAATTAAAGTTCTACATGACAAGCTTTCTCTACAGCTGTCCTGAAAAGTGTGCCACCATACAATCAGGAGGAGTCCCAGTTCTGGCGCCTGGGCTGTTCATGCAGAGCCTCTGATCCCAAGGTGGCCATATGTGCCCTGTATTACTTTCTCATCAATTTGTAGTTAATGGAGTGGTCCTTAGTCAGTAATTTGAGGAAACAGTGGTGAACACATACCTGTCTCTGGTTCCAGTTGGGTAGAGCTCAGAATAAGGCACCTGCAAGCCAGATGTAAGACATACCCTGCCCTCAGTAGTTCTGCACTGACCGCTCCTAGGTGGCTGCACAAAGGGAAAGGGAATTTCAGGCGGCTCCATAATCAGGGATCTCTGTCTCCATGCATTATTTAAGGCAGGCAGAGATGGCCTGACTCAGCTTTGAGTGTAAGTGGCAGACACATCACTGGTGTGGTGAGGTCACATATCCTCTGGTCATGTCTGACCTTCCTCGAACTTCTTTAATTTTATTGTTGAGACCTTTGAAAGTTCTACCCATAAATTCAGGGAGAAACTTGAGATTAAGACCAAGAAAAGTGTAAATTCTGAAATAGTGTCAAAGCAGCGCCAAACACAAGGGGTTAGATTACTCCCTTGTAACAGACACAAGGAAATATCTGTTCACCTCTCTCAGCAGATAGGGATTTTCAGTAAACATGCCTAGGCATGTTCAGGTGTGAATTGTTATAGGTCTTGGATTGGGATTTGCCCCAGATATTGTTGCCCCTGCCTCCCAGCCCCATGCAGTGCCTCCAAGTCACAGCAGCCGTTCCATTTTGTTACACTGAAGCTTCAAAGAAGGATCAGACTTGGGAGCTTCTGCCATATCTCAGAATCACTCAGTGCAATAGACAGAAAAATCTGTGAAGGGTTTACTCATTATTTCTGGCACCACAAGATGAATCTTCAGGAGGCTGCTCAAGCTGTATGGACAGATTTATTACTTTCATATTAGAGGGGGAGCAGTGCCCTTACTTCTGGCTGCAGCTCCTTGCACCTGCCTCTGAGGCAACTCCCTCTGGGCTCTGTCAGAAACAAATTACTGGCCTGGATGGTGTGTAGGTCTAACCTAGTGTGTCCATGCCTATATAAAGGAAAACATTAAAAGCAAAAATGCCCTTCTTCCTACCAGCCTTTGCAATAGAAAAGAGTGGTTCAAACTATGATATTGCCATTGAACTGTTACAAATATTGAAGCCGGGTTACCCCTCACTTTTAAGTGTGATAATTTATTTAACTGATTTAATTTTCCACAATGTCTCTCAAAAAAAACCCCACATATTGTCATCCAAATACTCATTCGTGCAAAGATCACAGGACAGGACTATATAGACAAGTCTGAAGAGGATACACAGTACTAATTTAATTTAATCACAATCTATTAAGTATTTACATAAATACAGTCCTCTAAGGAAATCAGCTTTTATTTTGCCAAGAGCAGTTCCTTGAAGGATGATAAGGCAAGAAATACTAAACATATGATTAAAAATAATTATTTAGAAGCAAACGTACTAATTTTAATTATATTGGATAATACTGAGGCTTCCCATACTTTAAAAAAAATTTTTTCTGCTTGCAAGAGTTTATAGTTGCTTTCAGACACAGGCAGTACTTTTTTCTCCTGCAGCAAAGCCCTATGTTCCATCCCCTTGGAAAGGCACACTCTGTCTGAAATAATACAAAGACTCAGATAGTCTTCACCTGACTGGGCAACTGTAGAGAATAAACCAGCCCCTCACCTTACCATGATCCAAGACAAGAGCAGCTGTTTCCAGATGGATGGGACTTTCTCACAGACCCCACAGACAGACCCTGCCCTCTTCAAGGACTGCTTTCTGTACTGCAGTTACATCCACACCAATCCCTTCCCTGGTTTACATTTCCTGCCAGCTGATTTATGGACTCAAACCAAAGCAAAACTGTGTTTCAATGAAGGAAACTCTCTTTCAGGAATGGCAAGCTCAGGTAGCAACAGATATTATAATAAAATTATGCTGTTCACTTACACCTACCTATGCATTCTCCATCAAAAGCACCATTTCATTAATATTATTTCACAAATAAGGAGAATTTGACTGTAAATAAATTTTGATTTTACTATTCAAGCAAGAAGGTTGCATAACAAAAACTGGTGTAGACTTGAGGCATTCTGTAGCTCAGAGTTCATAGCAACGTTTAGAGTGGTAAAAAATACGTGGAGGTTCTGCAGAAAAATGCTGACCTACACAGTCCTATGCCCTTAGTCTTTTGAAGGGTTAAACAAATTGTTCTGTAAAATGAAATTTAAATCTAAAACTGGAACTGTAAAAAAACCTCAGCCCACCTGTTGCCTCTACACAGAAAAATGTAAATTCCATAGGCAGGTCATTGTATTTGGGGTTCCTTACTGACATACATATATGCCTCTGTAGAGGTATCTGCATGGCTTGGAGCAAACAGCTTGGTGTCTGCCTCACATCTAAACTGGGTGAGGAGTATCCAGAAGACCTAAAAGGAGTTTGGAGCAATACAGGTTTTCAGGGTGGCCTAATGCAGCAGTCAGTGCTGAGCACTTAATAAACCAGAGGAGCTGCAGAAGCTTTATTATAAAATAAAGGTTATCGCAGCTGGTGTAGTACAAAGGGGCTCCTCTTGTTTTATTCAGAGTTTATGACATGTTGCTTCATTTGTGATTGGTGCCCTGCTTTTATCCAGGAAAAGGTGGCCACAGCTGTGCTGCTCCTACCTGGTAAACCAGCAGTTAGTACGCTCTCCTAAGCCAAGGACATTGCAGTTTCTTAGTCTGGGCATTTACTCATTCATATTTTGCACACACTCAAAGAGAAAGCACAAGGGAAAAGCAGGAGCTCAAGTAGTTTTCCTAAAGAAAGTGTTCAAACTACAAATGGAACAGGAGGTTCCATCTTCCTACACATCAGACACCAGGAGAAATAGCCATCCTGTGTTTTTCAGAAGGTGCCTGTGGTGGTATAGCTAAGAGTTATTTAGCTATTTTGATTTTTATAAGCATATATACCATAAAAACTTTGTCTTAGAACGTGAAAGCGATTTAAAACATCACTTGTCTTGTCTGTGTATGCTTGTATCTGTCCACAAGCCCCCTGCGACATTTGACAAGGTAAATCCACAAGTTGTGTCTTTAGCTCTTTCCAACCTCCTGAAAAAAATACAGATTTCACAGTCCATCATAAAATCTCTCCTTTTTTTTCATCCTGCAGTACAATCAAGTTTTTGAATCCTCTGGTTGTGTTACTAAAATGTTATGATTGTTATAAAATGTGAAAGGTACTTTAAACCTGAGCTATATGGGTAAAGGTTGTCTAGATCAGTGCACCTCAGAGCTTCCAGGTGCCTTAGCTGTCCTTTTCTAGACTTCGTCCTGAGCACACACTTGTGCCTGTGAGAGTAATGAATGTCTCAGTTACTATGGTGTGTTCCTTTTTATTCACGTGCATTCATTTGTCTTCAGTTAACAAGAGAATTACCACAAAAAAATGCATCCACAAGAGGGATTCTAAGAGTTAAACCAAATAAGTGACCCTCCTGTTTTCTGAACAGATCGTGCGGCAAAGACCACAGAGACACTTGACAGGCTTTATTCTGGGAACTGGTGCTTTTTATAGAAGTGATATTTAATCTTACACTTGCTTATTTGTACTGCAGACTCCGTGAAAACAGAGAGCGACACCGATTCGCAGTTCTGGATTCTAGAACATACGTACAGCTTGGTGCTATGCGCACTTTGAGCGCTAGGTGGAAACAGAGCAGTGAAAATAAGACCCGTTATCAGCCCTTCAGCACAACAAATGGAAGAGCTTTTCTCAACATGCGACTGAGATCCCAGAAGGGAGGAATGGCAGCTAAAATCCACTTCATCTTGCTGGGGAGCTTCTATCATTCTCACTTCTTTCACACGATAATAAGAGAAAATATTCGCCTTAGTCTTCTTAAAATTGATTTTTAATTTTCTTGCTCTAATTTTGGGGTACCTTTATTCAGAGTGCTCAGATACATTTCTTTTGGCTATTCTTCAAATATTTCCATGAAAATTAGTACCTGAATTAGACACTTAACAATCTTCCCTCTATTGCTATTGCAGTTTTGCAAAATTTTATGTTGAATATATACTGCTGCTTTTGCCTGCTGCCATCTCCTTGTTATAGAGTCTAAGCAATTAAAATAGTGAAAATAGAAGTGCAATGCTTTCCTTTCACTTGCTTATGCAACAAGAAAATCAGAGCTAGAAAAGTTACCCTAATTTTGCTCCTTTTATCACCCAGTTCTAGGAGCCTGTTTATCATAGTTCTTTTTTTTTTCTTTTTTCTTTTTTCATCTCAGGAAAGAGAACTGGAATGATATTTAGCTTTGGATGGTAGCCATATTATGTTGCTTGTGGAAAACTTGGCTCCAGAAAAGTCCATATGCAGAATGCAACTGCAGCAAAAGCCCACAGAAATGAGGAGGAATGATGTGGCATTACACTGGAAATCACAAAGCAGAAGTGAGACACACAACAGCAGTGCTGATCCAAGCATTCATGGTCAGGATGGGACATCCAGGCCTTCTCATCTTACTTCCAAGAAATGATCAATTTGTGTAAGACCATCCATTTGAAAGGATATAGTCATGATTTTTGCAGCCTCAAAAGAGTCTGACCTAGTCATCACTCACCCTTTCAGTAGTGTCTGCAGAGCTTGAAAGGTCTGGGTTAAGAAGCTGGTACAACATCAAGGGACATCTCTAGTTTTATTTAGAGTTCATGGCACACTGTTTCCTTTGTGACTGCTACCCTGTTTCCTGCAACATTTTCATTTCTTCCAAATTCTTGTTTTTTTTTTTTGTTTTTTTTTAGCTAAAACATTGGTAATTACCAATAAGTTGTTCAACTTCATTATGCATGTTTGCCCAAGTTCACATCTATGCCCACTTTTTAACCAAGGAGAGGGCAGACACTCATATCTCGGGCTGATTTTACAAATTGAAGTAGATTTCAACTGCCTGAGGTGACTTAGTCAATCAGCTCAGATGCCAAAGCAAGCACTCATGCTGGTGGAATGCAAGTCAAAATCTGAACCAAACTTGAAACCTGTTGAAGCTTGGGGGTAACTAAGACTATTGTTCCAGATCCAAGAAAATATAACTTTCTATCATCTACTTTGTAAATATATTCAATAAGTTAGCATTAATGATTTCAAACATATTTCCTAAATTCTGTAGGAACATATGCTAAGCTAAACTCTAAGAGCTAATATCAGATAGGTGCATAAACCTACTGTCCACATTCCTGAAGGAAGTTTGTGCATGATGTGTACAATGAAGGTTAGATAGGCCAAGATATAAATGCAATTATAAAGTAAAACCTGTGGTGGTGGAAAGGTTTTGAGGAATTCAGTGCCAGTTGCCATTAAATTAAACCTACCAGTGGGATACTGTATATTTCCTCAAAGATTTTTGAGAATAGTTTAAAAAATAAATCAATTCCATAGGACAAGTAGCGCCTAGCTTAGTCCTTTGTCCCTTATGAGGTGGTCATCCCAATCCTTATAATTATGGTCATCTTTTAGAGGAGAAGACACATGTTAAATAGCATGAAAATCTCCTTTCAATATAATAAAACAGTGTCACTCATCCTTTGCTTACAATTAAAAGGTGATTAATTCCTAAATAACGAGCAGGAATTGTTAAACACATCTTTAAGTGGTTCAATAACAGCTCTGTTTGAAATAGTGTCAGAAGATACTGGCATGCATTCAATTTATCCTATTATTCCAACTCTGCTAAGTATTTAGGCACTGGATTTTGTATTAGTGGGACTTTTTAATAGTCTAGCTACAAGACTGAGCAGTTTCTCGATGGCAGCTTAAAGAATTCACTTATTGGTGCTGAAATAAGAACAAAAAAGACTTTTCAGGACAATCAGAGCCCACATCACACATGGCAGGCGTACAGGAGAAATTCTACTTGTAAATTAAACAGAGATATATGGAAAACACTGCAAGTCAAGCACAGATGTTCCTTTTTTTTCATTTCAATCTAATTCCCATTTTAAGTTCCTCAGGTAAGCTTATTGCTACAACATGGACTTACCAATTTTGGCACTGAAGAGTGTAGCTCAGGAGAGCTTTCCAGATGCAAAAACTTCCACTGCTCTCAAATCCTTTGAAGACTTGATCACTGAAAAGAGGATGCCTGATGTGCCTCCAGTTACTATTTCCAACAGCTAAAATCCCTTTTCCACCAAGATTCGAATTTCAGGCTAAAGCAGACTGAAGGTTTACCTCTGCTGTTATCTACTTTTGCTGGCTGGCAGTTGCTGTTAGTGACTGGAAGTGTTACTAGGAGTGGTTTTGGCTCTCAGTAGGATAGCTGTGAGTCAACATGTGGGATAAATCCAGACATGCCCAGCTTTCCTCCTGCTCTGTAAACACAGTGATCTGATACAGAAATCTGACTTTGATGCACTGCAGATGCATTAAGTATATCTCTGCCTTTCTGACACATAAAGACTGTCTTCATACTCAGCCCAATAGTCATGTGGCACAGGTTCTTTTTTGAGGCACTCTAAATTGCAGTGACTTCCTTGCCTGCAAGGTCAAGCATGAGTGATAAGCATCAGGAGTGAGATCCTGGCTGCTGTAAAGCCAAGAGAAAAATCCCATAGATCTCAACAGAATAATGGCATTGCCTCAAGACAGTGCAGATCACTTTGGAGGAGGCTTCCCACAGAACCCATTTTTTTCCTCTCCATTGTACTGTTCTGGCCACTTCTTTAAATCTTCTCCATCTAGAGCCAGTCTCCTCTACCAGAAAACCCCTCATGACAAATTTCCCTGTCCTGTTTCCACTGTTTCCTCAAACAGGCTGCCTTTATATTCTAGTTTGCTTTGATCAAGTAAAATTCCAGCTAATATTGTAATCTGGAATATTCATATACTTAATTTTTTTTCTGGGTGAATAACTGTGTTAAAGCAAGAGTCATTCAGCTGAGTTCTTTATTCTACACATCAGGAGGATAGCAATTACTTTCCTGGGTTTAATATCACACATATCACACAAGTCTTGGCAGTATAGAATGTCTTCTGCAGACAGACTGGATTTTTAGCAGGTGACCAGCATTATGCTGTATTCATTCACTGAAGCTAATTGACACAGTAAAAAAGGAATTGCATATATGAAATGTTAAAGGAACATATTCAATAGACAAACTGCTACTGTGCTTTTGCAGGAGAGGACATCGGGAATTTGTATGTCAAATGTTTAGGAATAAGCTGGTCATAGACAGAAACAGACATATATGGCCATATTCTTTGCAGTCTCTGCCTAATCCACTATCTCCAATAAGCTGAACACACAGACATAAGCACAGTTTTCAAAATTTTTCTTAAGAAAATTCAAGGAGAAATGAAGACAGAAAGAAATAAGAAGACTGACTCCAGTGAAGTCAGGATTCCTCCATGAGTGGCTACTTGTATCACCTACATATCCATTTATAAATTTGTGCATTTTTGTCCCTTTAATATTTTAGGATCACAAAGAAACTTTTGATCTTCACTCTGACATCCTGTGAAGGCCATTGGCATCCTATAAAGGCCAATAACTGCTATGAATTTTTTATATATTAGAATGCATTTTTTAAGATAAAGTGGATAATATAATTTATCTGACAGTGTAGTATACATTTATCACAGGTAATAGAAAACTGGATCCTTGCAGTGATGCTAAATCTGAAACCCAGGTATTTGCAGAATCTGTATACAGGGCATAACAAAATTTGCTTGTTACTCAAATTAGGCCATCAAACTGGCAGCACATGAAAGAATTCTCAAATGGTTCTCAGATCATTTTCCATCATCCTTTAACACTGTAAAATTTACTTGCCATGGGATTCTTTGAGTAAACAGCTATAGAGTAATCTCTCCCTTAGTCATCAAAAAGTTTGACAGCACTTGATTAAAACGTAAGCATCTTAGATAAAGAGCTGCTTGTAAGACACTTTCAGAAGTTGAAGACTCATCTAAAGCAAAAAGTAGTTTATCTATGTGGCTTCGTAACTAAAATGTTCTGGAAGTAATTCATTATGAGCTCTGTATACACAGGTGTGCACATGCATGAACATACTCGTGTTTAATTCAGTCTCTACATCAAATATCTCTTAGGTTATTTAAACAGATTAATGGACTGAATGACTTTATTATTAATGAGTCTTGGATATCATAAACTATAATGATATTACACAACAAAATAGACCAGTATCTGACAATACACAGTGAACAGCACTGAAAACACCACTTATACAATAATATATTAGGTCGATACAATCCTTTCCTATTGAACTAGGAAAGTTCATAACTAGTTTTCGTAACTAAAAATTTCTTAGAATATTTAGCATATGCCATCATAAAATCACAGTGAATCATTAAGTAACAGCCTTAACAGCATTTTAATAAGACAAGAGTGTATTTAATGTCAGTTAACGATGAGTGTAACTCTAAAAACGTACACTGTCAGGGAGTCCGTGTTTCTTGGGTAGTAATTCAGGACATGTTAATTTTATAATGTCAGTCCTCTGTCACCCCATCAAAACCTTTGATTTAGCACCCTTGCAAAATGGCACAAGTTCAAGAGCATATCAAGGAGTGAAGAGCTTAAAGCACATACAGTCACTTACAAGTATTATCATGCACTCAGAATAATTGCTACTAAAAAAAGCCAGGGGCTATCAAGCAGCATTTTAATCTTAATTCAGAGTAACCACAGTGTATTAAGCCCCTCTCTGCAGTTTCTAACTGGACATACTTACACATATTTTCCTTTCCATCTGGAATGAAAGGAACAATTGAGGAATTCTCAGTGACTGATGTTTCCTCAAAGTACTGAGGAAATCACAACAGACTTTCAGTTACAAGTAGACACAACTCCTCTTCCATTGTTTTACTTAGATTAATTCATTTAGATTGTTTTTAGATAAACAATCTAAAACCAAGCTGAATTTTAACTGATAATATATCTTCTCATTGCTGTTCTTTAAATAGAAGCCTATTTGGCACATGAAAAAGGAAATCTTGTCTTACTACTAGAAGTGTGACTTGTATTTTAAGAATGCAGTTCATAGCATTTTATGTTAACTTACTGTACTGTGCCTTCTATGGCTCTAAAGAACCCAAATTATTAAAAAAAAAAAAGAAATTATATGTAAATTGAGATAGACTGCTTTGGGTCCTGAATAAAGAAATCACAAAATCAAGTAGTCCATTACAATGCAGTATGGACACATAAAACTTTAAGGGAAAAAACCTGAAAATTCCCAGGAGGTGAAATTGTTCCTTTCATAGAAGGTATCTCAGCAATAAATGCCTGAATCTGTTCTTCAGAATTAAAATGACACATCCTGAGCTACTCCAAGACATAAAGGACGAATGCCAGTCTTAAAGACGGCAAGAAATTCTTGTAATATCTGATGTGAACAAATCCAGGCCTGGTGGCTAAACCAGAAGGAAATATAACGTAATTACTTCCAGTGTTCTCACGGGGCCTTGCTCAGAGTCATAACAAGGAGAATTAAAGCTGTGCATCACTCTTCTCATTAATTAACCTGGTTTTTTCTACAGGTGTGATGTAAGAAAAAATGAAATTATGGAGACATAAATTGTCACCAGGTCTCTGGGCTTCATCGTGCAGAGGGGCTCCATGGGAAAGCCCCTTTTTCACAAAGTAGCAGGGAGCAGTGCCTGTCTCTTGCTTTGCCAGAGAAGAGCACGCAGGCAAGCAGACAAAGAAGTCAGCTGGTCACTTCAGCTTCACAGAACCGGTGATCTCACCCTCTCCTCCCACGAGTACAGAGCAAAGAGCTGCTACACTTTGATTGATTGGGTTTATTTTATTACCTGCTCTCCTGACATATACGAGAAGTTAACGCCCAGTTCTGGATCACTTAAATTAATTTGGAATTACTGGGCACAAGCCAGCTGATGATGACAGTGCTTGGGATTTTCTTCTCCCTGTATAAAAAGGAAAACAGTGCTGGACAGTTACATCAGCGCTTTTTAGCAAGGCATTAATAAACCATGTGGAGATTACTGATACTGATGATTACTCACAAGCAATACTTGAAAGCTCAAGTTCCTGAAAAGAACCAGGTGCCTAAAATATGTATTTCAATGATTATGTGTGTATTGAGAATGTCTGCCTTCTCTATACTGATGATATGAAATTAATTCATGATTTATAGAAATACTATGGAAAAGCTTTGCTTGATTCAATGTTATGTTCATATGAAAGTAGAACTAGTATGAATGGAATCTGCTTCATTTTGAGAATTTTTTTCTTATGAACAGATGCCTAGGTTTATTCATTGTCATTTAATAGCAGAGTTCAAATTTGTCTCACGAGTAACAAAAAATATTGGTAAAAAAATGCTGCTTCTCACTGCCATGGAAAATAGCAACATTATTTTAAGGTCTGGACTGATTACCTACAGAACTGAAAAATGGATGCCGAAAAAAATCTACATGCCCAAAATCTATACAAGGAATTTGTGGGAGGAGAAAAATGGGTAGAATATCTGTTGACTAAACTATTTCAGAACTGCGTTCCCTGATCTACCTTGTTATTTTGCACACTGGCAAACTGCCGAAAAAGCCCCATTTAATATAGTTTGGATCTTGTGATTCTTCCTTGCTTTGTGGTGTTATACCCATCCCTGGATGTTCTGCAACCCTGCTTTTCTATTTCTTTAAACAAAAGCTGCTGCTTTGATCATCTCTAGCATGTGCCAAGACACAAGACAGATGCTCCAATGGTGCAGTTGGGCACCCTCAGAAGGAAACTTATTATTGGAGAAAAAATTAGCTCTGCACTTGAGATTAAAGAAAGGATTTACTCTTCCTTTGTTTTTTCTCCTGCTGCAGGCAAAGTGCAACTGTTTCTGCAAATGGCCAGGAGATACCACCTTTCCTCAGCAGCAGTGAATGGCAGCTTGGGCTGGACTGCCCAGATTTGCAAACACCGGAAACCATCTACAAACAGTTCTCAGGAATGCAAAATGTGCAATGAAACATGTGGCAACACTGGATGATTAATAAACACATCACAGCTACAAAATGGTTACACAACTAAGTGCTAAAACAGCCATCTTAATAGAAGGACAGATTATAGAATGCCTTCAGTTTTAAAAAATTGGGGAAGGAAGGAAAGAAGGGAGGAAGCAAAGCAGGGAGAAAGGGAAGAGAAGGGAAGGGAAGANTTGTATTAGAGCATCACAGATGTTCTACAAAACAGCCTTCACAATTTACATATTCTGAGTTTCTTTTTGTTGTAACAGTTTTTTTCTGTATTAGAAATCTGTGCTCCAACTCCTTCCCATCCCCTACAGATTTTCTGACATAACCACCAGGATTGTGTTAACAATTCAGAATGACTCGGTCATGTTCTTCTGCCAGATCAAGCCCAACTGTTCCAAATCAAGCAGGAACTCTGTGGTTTCAGTTAGACACTTCAAATATGTCCTTCTGAAAATAAACATTATCCCTTATTTCCTACGATCAGATGAGAAGAGCCACATCTTGAAAGAGTCTTGAAATTTCTAAAATACCAAAATTGTGATGTTTATTGGTCCAAGTAAATCCCCTGTAAATAATTATCTAGAGTTAATGTTTAAATACAATCCTAGATTTATACCAGAAATAACATTTATTGATATACCCACCTTGCTGTTACATTTTTGTACCAATGAAATGACCCTCTCCAATGACCAGGTATGCAATCTCTCTCAGAAAGGAACAAAATGAAAAATAAACCCATTCACTTTTTAACAGGACTCTGTCATCCCTTCTTCTAAATCTCAGAGGTATTTATGCTTTTACAAGAGTCAGTTACAGTTCATCATGTTGCTCCAGCTCTACATTTGTAGCTGCACAATGCCATTAGTCATTCCAGAACCATAGCTATTAGAGATTGAAGTGACCTTTTAATGTCATCACATCCTACCCTGATTCCTACTATCCATGGCAACAGACTAATGTCAAACACACAATTATGACTTCACTGCAAAATGTAGCAACAGAGAAGTTGATTTCCAGTTTTAAGCTAAATTTCAGAAGTCAGAGGCCTAGCTTTTGCCATCCAAATCAATGAAAGTTATTTGTTTTCCATTTGCAAGTTGTTCAATAGTCAAGGTATTTCTAACAACCCACCTTGCACTGGCACCTAAATAAAAATTTGATTATTTTTGGCAGAGGATGGAAAACTGAAATGGCCACATCATGCAGAAATAGGTGTTTGATCCAGGAATCTTTCAAACAAAGGACAGCTTTTTTATAATGTGGGGTGGACATGGTTTATCTGTCTTCCTTACCCCAGCCAAAGCATGAAGGCTCCTGTATTGCAGGGGTGGGGTATAGACAGGCCTGTATCCATTTTATATAATGTGGACTCCAGTGCAAAGCAGTTCTCAGTTATATCCCCCATCCCCCTGCAGGAATCACTCTGCTCCACATCAGACTGAAACAGCCTGTCTGCAGTACAAGGTGTTGGAACATGGGATAAACACAAGGCTCACCAACATTGTAGTGTAAATACACTTTTGCAGATGAGCAGTTTCTGTCTGCTGCATGTGTCTGCGTGTGCATGTATCTGAAATGCACCACTGTGTAAAGGTATTTCAGCTTGGCTTAGATCAATTGCAATGTAACACAGTGTCAATGTGGCACTACACCTGTGGGAATTAGCCCTTCCTCAGAGGTAGGAGTACTGACCCTGGGCCATTGCCACGCTAACACAGACCTATTGCTTGCAGGACCAGAGCTGATGTGTGTGCAGGGCTCTTTACTGGGCCATACCTGCCCATTCTGAGTGCATCGTGCTTCACTGAAACTCGCTGGTGGGTTTGCTTGGTATAAACATAGCACCTTAACATAATAAAAACAATAATCAAGCCTCCTTTATTTGTTGTTAATGACATTCCTACAGTAAATTTATTTCACTTGCAAGGAAAATTACTGAAGAGTTTGAACGCTGAGAGTAATCACATCAAGATCATTTATCAAGAACTGAGATGTGTGACTCGATTTTTTGGACCTCTCTCTCTAATAGGATTTAAAGGACATTTCAGAAAGAATTAAAACCCTCACAATTTTTGTAGGGAGTTAGAGTCCTATGACATCTCACCTCTGATACAAACCCACAGGCTATTGCAGCTAGAGATCTATGGTAATATAGCACTAGGTAAGTGCAAAGTGGTTAAAAATGTGCTCAGACTAGGTCATGTGTGAAAGGGAAATTATTTTGCAATGAAGAAGATTCGTTTCCCACTGACATTCCAGTAATCAAACAGAACAAGAGAGATACATTCTTAGTTTTTAATTTGTCTCTATTCAGACAAATTCATACTGAAATAAAAAAGATACTCTGAATTTCCCTTCAAAAGGACTGAGCAGGACTACATAAGGGCTTACTTAAGGAGTTGGCTCAGATCTTTGTAAAATGCAGTGTTGGGAAACTGAGCATCTCTGGTTTTATATTTCAGGGATGATGCAAGGTTTTTCAACCTTTAAATTACAGCTTGTGCAAGCAGTACTCTGTTACTTAACAGATGTGTCCATCTCCAAGGCAATGGGCATTGCATTTCTGTCATTCAAAAGGCTGAGATTCAAAATAAATCAAAGAATGAATTAATCCAATCCTCTCCTTCTCTAAAAGCTTCTAAACACCGCTTGGAGGGATTCTAGCAGAGGTAATACTAGATTTGTATACAGATACTCCTTAAAGAGTTTACAGATAAAAGTAAGACTTTCATCTCTATTTTCATCTCTATTTTAGAAGCAAAAGGCATGAGAGAGCTTTACTTGAACTAGTTATACAGGCAGCCACTGCCAAAGCTTAGTCTAGGTCAAGGTCTAGGCCTTGCTGTTACACTCCTCCCTATCTGCCCATCCCCCCCAAAAAATCCAGTCTGAGAGGAGGGAG
>VWZT01012186.1:572323-604405 GCA_013397055.1 Pachycephala philippinensis
GAAGGAAGGAAGGAAGGAAGGAAGGAAGGAAGGAAGGAAGGAAGGAAGGAAGGAAGGAAGGAAGGAAGGAACATTGGTTCTGGAAAGTTAGAATTGATACTATTTTATGACAAGGTTAATAGGTATTTTTCTTTGACTATTGAACATAAGACATAAATAGCTGCATAGGTTTATGACTAATAATATCTGCAGTGATGCAAGCTAAAATAACAGTTATTTCTCAGAAATAAAAGCTGAGCTCAATGAAAGGACATAGTGTTACATGTGTACAATCACTGGGAAACACCGACTGGCATTTTCCCTTTTGACCTTACATGACAGTGTAACATTCCAATGGAAAACATTGCCAAGTCTCAGTTCAGCATAAAAACAACACTGAGGAAAATACTCCGTAGCAAACAAACAGAGCTAAAAACTGTTTCAATAAAAAAAGAGTCACGCTTGGAGCCATCAGAATCTCTGAAAGCCTGTTTATTCTGTTGCCTGAAATCTGACAGGCCCATGATGAATTAAATGTACTACAATTAAAAGAAGTGTTTGGGGTAAACTAGAAACGCTTTGTTTTCTTTTTCACACTAGGACTCAGCTGACTTACATACCTCATCACAAGATGCAAGGATGTGGCAACTCTGCCCTTCTTGCTGTGTGACAAAAACTTTTAAAAAAAAAAAGGCTGTGATAAAATTAGAAATAAAAATCCTGAAAGCTTAATATTATGCAAGCTATTCTGCAATACAGGAAAAATACTTTTTTTTTTACACTTCAGTTTCACGATTTGGAGTTTGTGGCTGTCAGTTAACAGAAATAAATCTCAGAGAGTCAGATTTGCGTGGGACTTAAATAAAGTGCCACCTCAGCTCTCTTCAGGATCTCTTTGCATTGGGTTGGGAATATCAGGCTGTTAAGCTGCTCTTTCTGAAATAAAGGAAGTAGTATCTTTTACTAGAAAACATGTAAGATTTTGCCAGATTTTCAAAGGGGTTAGTTGAGATTAATCTTCTAAAAATTAACCTCTCTGCTGTGCTATTTTCCCTGCTGAATAAAAATTTTCAGACTCTGACCCCTGGGAAATTTTTGATTTCCCGAAAGACACAGACAATAAAGCCACTGCCTATAAAAAAGAAGCAACACTGTCCCTGCACAACAAAAGCCAGACTTCTCTCTCTTTCTCACAGACAGGACAAGGATACTGAAGAAATATTTTTTGAGAGGTCCCCTCTGCGCTTGTACTGCCACTGCCTGGGCTGGGAGGAGAGAGATGAAGGTTCCCCACAAGCAGATGCCCCACCAGCTCTAGAGGAGACTGTGGATCCGGAAAGAGATCCAGGAACATCTTAAAAAGTCCACCTGGTTATGTCTATATTGGCAGACTGACGCTGACACTGTGCTTTTGAGTTCTCTGTTGTTGGAGAAGTAAAACAGTCCCTGGTACTGTTCAGGCCCTGACCAGTTCCCAAACAAATCCTCAGCATATGCCCAGAGTTAAAAAAAGCCATGCACTATTTCCCAATAAATAGCTGGGATGTAGCAAGTTTGTTTATGATCCTTCAGTCGTAAGAACAAGACAAATCCATGCCAGCTGGCCAGAGAGGATTGAAGCATGGATCCTGGCAATGCTGAATTTGCAAGTACAGGGATAGCCCTTGTATCCCATGTGTTGATGAGACAAAAGCTGTGGTGTTTACTACTAGGAATGGGATGAAATCAGTATGAGTCCTAACATTAACAACACTTGTGGAAGGGCCAAGAGACCTAGAGAGGTGAAAAAACAGCTTACATCCTGTCAGGCAGTAATGTTGATTTGAGTAGCGAGGAAAGCAGATGGAGTGAATGGATATGCTACTCAGAGGGGAGAGGGGAAATAAGCTCCTCCTGGCACATTTTTGACATCAAATGTCAAATGTCCAATGTTTTTGGTTTTTTTTAATTTTTTTTTTGTTGTTGTTCCTCAGTGTTTGCAGATGTGCTCAATATTTTCAAGATTTTTTTGTGTTCCTTTGTAACTTGGTCAACTATGTTTCATAGCTTTGGGAGCTATCGGCATTACAGCAAACCAAGATGGGCTTTCCATATCAAGGGCTTTTGTTACAAATTCAAAATGCTAAACTCCCTCAAATTTGCCAATTTTTTTAGGCAAACCATTGTGAGGTATAAAAGGCTAATCAAGCTGAATGAAATGGAGCAAGCGCACATCTACTAAATCACCATGCTTTATAATCTTTTCAAATGGGTTTTCTATCTGTAGACAAAGCTGACCATCAAGTTCAGCAGCAAAAACAAGCCCTCTTTATTAATTTGAATTTGCTGGTAAGGTTCACTGCCTCTGCAATAAGAAGTCAGATGAACGCCCAAGCAGTCAGGCTACCAAAATTTTAATAATTGCTTTGTGTTGTAGGAGGGAGTGGTAATTTTATATCATTACCCCTTTTTGTGATTGTCCAATTCGCCACGTTAAAAACCTGTTTCCATCACCTTCAAAATTTGAAACAAATAAGGACTATTTCAATTGCACTTATAAATGAAAAAAACCCCCTCATTTAGATTCACTAGTTTTAAATTCCTTTCCTTTGTCATTCTTACCACAACTAAGTCAAAAGAGGCTATTAAATGCTGCCCCTTCTTTAGGAATTCATTAAGACAGATTAAATGCTAGGTTTTGACTATTTCATTTAATTAGAAGATAAATTTAGTTTTGGTACACTGAATCACTAAAGCATATTGACTGCCATTTCAGTTATGTTAATTTAAGCCCCAAACCAGAAAATATTTTGCATATCCCTGAGCCCAAACTGATGTGGATATTTTCCTTTTACATAGAGTGAGCCAAATTGCATGTTGATTTTATCTGACATCCACTTTCGCTGAAGTTTCATTTCCTGTATGAACCTGTTCTGCAATGGCATTTTTGCTGATAAATAACACTAGATTCTAATGAAAGACAGAAGATCATCTTACAGCATTTCTTACT
The DNA here is from genome assembly GCA_013397055.1 of Pachycephala philippinensis. Lineage (NCBI taxonomy): Eukaryota > Metazoa > Chordata > Aves > Passeriformes > Pachycephala > Pachycephala philippinensis. The sequence goes on from VWZT01012186.1 coordinate 575,292, forward strand.
GCCTTATGAAATAGTTGCTTCACCCATTACCTCCTCACCACATCTTCATTAAACTGCCACACCCATATAACAACTCATGACAACAACATATACAATACATAAATTTAAGGAATGTAGGGGCCCCCAAGCAAATTTTGTTTCCAGCAAGAATCACAAGAAATGGAGAATATAATAGAGATATCTTGAATGTTGTGCTAAGACGGCCAGTGGAAAGAAAAGTCCATGTCCTAACTTGCCAGTGCCACTTGATGTGGTATCTGCTGTCTAGGTGGCAGCACTGCTTTTGAACTTGACTCTTCAGGGATGTCTTCCCACTGCACCACGGAGCAGAGCTAATCCTGACAAGTCTAAATCAGCTAATGATTTCACACCACAGGAAGCCAAGTCGTGGAATGATGACAGACTACAACGTGCCAAGTGCCACAGACACACCAGAGATGTGCATGCGAAGCGAAAGGCGAACAGAGACATCCTTCAGAACTGATCAGTTTTCTTTCTACCTAAAAGGGCCTGGGGTGGAAGCAGTATTGGGAACAAATATGTGGCTCTGTATCCAATACTGCAAGAGCAAGTCTGCTTTATGTGCTTTATGCTCCCTACCCCCAAAATCACATAGACTCACCAATCACCTTCTTGGTTGGTTTTAATTTGCTTTATGAGAGTTGACTTCCCATGCATATCCCCACTGTCACACCAACTATAACCTGATATCTTCCATCTGCTTCACCTTCACAAAGACCTCAACCCAGTACTTGATCTAAAAATAAGACAAACTGCAATAAAGTGAGGTTCCATAAAAATAGCAAATGAGCTTTGTAATTTTTCTTTATGTACTTCCAAAGGCAAAGATGATGGTGTTACGCACTCTGTGTCAAATTATACAAATATTAGGACACTCACCAGGACCTGGGACATATTCCACCTTTTCTCCTGAAGCTGATGGAGACTCAAATCCACATCTCCCTTCTCTGAAAAGTAATCTAACCATGGGGCTACGAGTCACACAGAGAAACAAGAAAACTGGCAGCATATAGTGGCACAGCTCCAGAAACAGAAGGAAGCGGCATCTGAACCCAAAGTAGCCTGGTAGAGAAAGGATTTACCTAGGATGTGGAGAAGGTGGGGTTGAGCTTTCCCTCAGCAGAGTAGTGATCTGAATCTTAGTTTTTCAGTGCTTGTGCATGTGCTGAAAATATTTAAAAAAAAAAGGCCAAGAGAACAACTCCATGTTATGATTTCAGCCTTTAAAATTAAGAGTGTGCCCACCCTGAAGGAAAAAAACTCTTCAGGAAGAAACTTTTAGCAGTACATCACAAGTAGAAAAAGGCTTTGTAAAAAGAAGCAAGGCACAAAAAGACTCATAGAGCACACACTGTGCCAATTCAGATGCTGTACTTGGCTTGGTGGTGCCATACCATGAAGTGCCAGTCAGTCTGGCTTTAAATGCCAGCTCAATGCAGAGAACCACTATTACCCTCAGGAAAGTAATGGAAAACCTACACCACCTTTGCACAGCTGCAAAGGCATCAAGGAACTCTTGAACTGCAGTGCACTGAGGGAAGTTTTACTCCATCCTTTGCTTTCTGCTCCCTCTTTCCTTTCCTTCAGCCAAGACACAAAGAAGGTGCAGAGCCTCGTTCTTCCCCTCAAATCTAACTTGGTGAACCTTCAACCTGAGTGTCGAGCACTCAGGGAACTTGTTTCATCCACAAAGCATGCTGACACCACGAAGAGTTCTCACCATTCAGTTTGTGTTTTTTCTTATCTAATTTCATCCTAGAAATTCTGCCTTTTAAAGCACAGATATAATGTCCCTGGATAATAAGATCGGGAATATTATCAGCTATTTTTATACTGATATTAAAAAGGCATATCCTCGGTCTGAATCTTATTAAATTATTTCTCTACAAGTTTGGTATTTACATTCTGTAGGCACATAGGAAAACATTGTAAATATTTATAGTACTCTGGATGAGGAGACTTGAAAATTAGCAGAAAGAAGGTTTCCATACTGCAGTGATGACTGTGAACATTTGCTTTCCTAGATGAGATGTGCCTATTTTCACTCTGAAGGCTTGCCAGGTGGTAAGACTGAGTTAAAGTACCTGGCAAACATGAGTTCTGGGTGCATCTGAGCTGTCAGCTGGGTCTGCTCCTATTGCCCACGTGCTCATGCTGGATCCTTCATGGAGCAACCTGGTATCCACCCAGCTAAAACCTGGAACTGACTCAATGATAAAACCATCTCAGGGCCTGCTCCAATAAGCATTATGGGCGGAAGCAAGCCAGCTCCCATCACCTCCACCTGGCCCAGCCTTCAAACCCCTTCCTAGCAGGCAGCGAGCTGTCATAATACATAACTCCTTATGCAAACACACCCTTGGCATCCTGCACAAATATACACCAGTGCTTAAGATGCCTGGGAGTAAGTGGCTGCAAGGGATAGCTGCTGCATCTGTGATATCCAAGTGCTATAGATAGGGCCAGGCTGCTTGAGGGGGCGTGCAGCAAGTTGTAGAACACAATTCACTGACTGGAGAAATGGGAATCCATCCTTAGAGCAGGTGGTGGGACCAGCACAGACAAAATCATCCCTTCCTTGCTGGATCCTTTCAGACAGAGGTTGTGCGCAAGCCAAACCCAGAGAAGTTGCAACTGAGAAAAGTCTGGTTATGCCAACTACTGATGCTTATTTGAAGTTCATTTGCTGCTAAGTCTCAGCTTGAGAACTAGTATCAGCCAATCATGCAGTGAATGCCCTACTTACTTTACTTACTTGCTTATTTTTTGCGGGAGGTGTTGTCTGTTTTTATTTTAACCACTGATAGAGCCTGTGCTGAATGCTGTAGATCAGGTTTGGTTAACCAGCATTGCCCCAGGGCTTTGTGCTGTGTACAGATTCCTGCATGCACAGCCTACTTTTTCTTGTTTGGTGACTCCTCCCTGATTCATTGCCCACTTTCACCCCAATGCCTGTTTCTATTTTCTGTCCTTCTTGTGGTTCTATCCGAATGCCTTATTATCTGCCTTTTCTAGGATCTGTAAACAATTTTGTTATTTTTATCTACTTTTATTTTTAATTAGGGTTTTTTTTTTGCTGTTCTTTATGTCAGCTCTGTAATTACCTGCAACACCCTATTGCATAAGAACACAAACATAGTTCGAGGGTTTGGGATTTTTTTTGATCATTAAAAACCATGATTAGATGATAACTCTGAACTCTACAGAGGACTAGTAGACATCATCAACATTCAATAAATTGCTCAGAAGTGGCAGTCTTTGTAGTTTTATGACTTATTTTTTAAATTAAGTCACAATTTATTGCAAATTGGTTTTGGAATAAATATTTAAAGTAATAATTGATAGTTATTCAAGTAGTTTGTTAAAATTCACATAAGAACTACACTACTTTATTCCTTTTACCCAGTGTTTTTTTCCAGCAAACCTTTTTCTTTGGCAATCTTTCTCCACTCATAGAACCAAGTAAGCACTGACTTAGATATTGCTCACCATAATTCTTTGTTCTACAGACACCTGTCTCAAAACCTGATGATCTCATAATACTATAATTGATAAACTCTTTTCTTCTTATATTTATTATTAAATGTAAGTATTTCTCTATAACTGGATGGATATTTTTCCTTTTTTTCACCAATTATTACAATTATCATAAAGAAGTAGATGAAGAACTTAAGCATTCAATGGATATTTTAATATCATTATTCTAAACTTGTTCTCTAATCTATTTTACAAAGCCTGTTTAATGATGGTTTTTTAACCAGTGGTGGTCAAACTACCTGGGATTCTTCCACAACAAAATTATTTGTTACTAAATATTTCTTACTCTAAGTGTCCTATAATCAAAGTCTACTGACACTTCTTTCATTCCTCATCCATTTCATCTTTCCCAAGACAACTTCTTAGCCAGGCCTTACTTTCACTTCACATTTCATCAACACAGCACATGACTGTATTACTCTTTCTACTTTGCACTATCTCCTTGCACCTATATTGTCTAGCCAACAAAAATCCCTGGAGTGGCAGCAGGCTATGGCTGACCTCCTGTATTGGTGGGTTCAAAATTAGGCATGAGCCACACCCGAGCCAGCAGTGCACCTTGGCAAAAGATGCCAAAGATGGCTGACATCATCCAAAACTGTATTAACAGGAGAAGAGCCAGCATTTCTCAGGTCACATGAGTAATAGTGTCCAGTTTTAGGCCTTCAGTACAGGAAGCAGCAACAAAGAGGGATGAGTTCAGCAGGGGCAGCCAAGATGACAGTGGCTGGACCATTTGTCCCATGAAGAGAGTCTGTGGGACTGGGGCTTGTTCAGTGAGGAGAAGAGATGGCTCTGGAGGGACATGACAGAAGCCCCCAGTATCTGTAGGGATGTCAGTAAGGAGAGGGAGCCATGGTGAGAGGTGTGAGGCTGAGAGGCAGCAGGCACAAATTAATACTAGAGTGGTTCAGAGAGGGTATGAGGAAAACCTTTCCTCCCATGAATGCTGTCAGGAGGTGCAGGTTGTGCAGAGAGGTTATGCCATCTCCATTCATGGAAGAGATGACTGGATATATCCCTGAGCATCCTGGTCTGACCTCAGAGCTGGTCATGGTTTAAGAAGGAGGTTGAGCTAGACCTCCCAAGGTCCCTCCTACCCGAATTTTACTGTAATTCTGTGGTTACAAGGATTACCTGCAGAGCAGCATTAAATATCACATAATATAATTCTCATAGATCCTCTTATTAAAATTGTTCAGATTTAACATTTACCTGGTTAGTGCAAAGACTGCATTTCATCACTTGTAACAGTCATAGCTGATGGTAAGATCTAAAGCTCTCGCTCATTTCATATACTCTTTGCTATTGTGTAGAGACACTAGAGCACATTCATGCTCTTGTTCTTTGCCTTCTGTCTCCTAGCAACTCCATCTGCTGCCTTATTTTGAATGTTGGAAGTACAAGTCAGATTTTTTTTTTTTTTTTTTTTTTGTTTGGGGAAAGCTGCTCCTTTCCCGATTCCAACATAGCTTAACACACAGTTTTATATTTAAGATGCTGGAATGCCTTTTGCACAAGTAAAGATGATTTCATCCTGCATTCTGTCATGACAAGAACCTCTTTTCCACAGATCTAGGCCACTTCTTTACCCATGGATTCTTGACCACACAGAAGTTTCGGTAACTATTAGTATTGTCAGTTGTCTGCAAAAATGATAAATCCACTTTTGGTTTGAGGGAATGATTCTGTTGGGGTTTGTTATTGGTTATTGTTTGGTCTTTCGTGAGCTATAATTAGACAATCTCTGGCATCCATATTTCACACAAAACTCTATTACTCATTCCCTGGCACATGACATATTTCCTTGCCAATATTTGTGGAGCACGCTGTGAACTGAGTGGCGCTGAGAAGTACGTAATAGAAGTGCTTATCCTGTACATGCCTGTCAGTTACACACCCGTTAAATTTAACTCATCCAGCTCCACTGCGATACTTTTATCCTTGACTACAAGTGATTACCCATCACAGCAATATAATCTCTTATCCATCCAATAGATAAAACAAGACACTATCAGGTGATGGGTAGAAAAAAGGAGGGAAAATCAATTTACACATGGAGAATGTGAGAATGCCTCAGGAGAGCACCAAAATATTGCAAAATATTCACCTTTCTTAATACATTTCGTTATTTATACATGGAGGAGTGACTTTTATCAACAAAGTAACAGACTGAAACCTAACCCTTCTTCGTAGCCTACAGAAAAATCGTGATGACTTTAATGTATTTTCAATAGAATTGGAGCGGAACCTTTTGTTTTAGAGGTCTCTAGTTCCTTAATCTGAGTTTTTCCCTCTTCAATAGCTTCGTTCCTTTCCATAGTTGAAATTTTCATGTTAGTCATCTCTCCAAAGCTCCCTCATTGATCTTTGCAGCTGCTTCAGGCATTGCCTTTTCTGAGATCAGTAAAAAGTACTGTTGGGCTGCTCATTTCAAAATCTGAAAAGGTGAATTGAGTGGGAAAAATAGTCTGCTCTTAATGCATTCAGGTTGGATTGTACCCTAAAACAGAATCTGAAACAGGAAAGCAGCAAGTGCAAAGGGTGAAAAGTAATTTTTGGTGAACATTCAAATGAATTTTCAGCTTTACAAATCATCAATCCTTGGACTCTCTCTTTTGAGCTATAGGACTGAGTCGTGACACTGAAACCAAATTGGTGTAGTGATTGTAGCAGTTTTAGGAGAATAGATTAAAAGAAAATGCTGTCACCAAAGTACATAACAATATAGGAAGCTTCCCTTAGCTGACATACAGACTGTTTAGCTGTAGCACAGCCAAATTATTTATTTAGACTCCTTTATACATGGCTCCTTATATAGAAGGGTGAGTTTCAAGAAAACCCTCATAGCAATGGTGTCCAGTACTTTAATTTTTAAAACATCCCTAAGCAATAGTTAATGGCTAAACAATATAGGTGATCATTGTGCTGCTATATAGACGATGTAATCAACTACAAAACCCCACCTCATTCCAAAATTCCCATGTGGAGACAAGGTAGAATGGAGCCCAGCAGCCCTTTCGTCTCCCTGGAATCTGTTGAGGCTGTTGTGAACAGAACCAAGAATTGGCCAATTTAACAGAGCAAAATTATGACGATGAGTTTATCCCCCAAATGTTTTGCCCATGACACAGTAACAAATAGAAAAGAAGCATGGAACACACTGGCTGTTCATGTTTATTTCTTCTGTAGTTGCCCCTGGCAACCACAAAATTAACATGTAAGAAAGTATAATAAAATATATATCGATTTTAGTTGACAAAGAATATATAGTTTTGAATTTTTTTTAAATAGCTGGGGAAAAAGAGAAATAAAAATTGTGATCTTTTTAAGATTTCTATTTTAATTTGCACAGCTGCAGTCTTCTATCATAGTGAACTAAAAGAATGGTAAATACCAGGCAGCTGACACTTAAATCATATATGTCTTCTAGTTTTCAGCTCAGCATCTGCTGCATCATTTCTTAGATTTCAAAGTGGCTGGGAAGAGAGACCAAGGATAAGAAAAATGCATCTTCTCAGCTGAAAGCATGTATTTTTCAATGACAAAGGACTACAGGCCATTATCCGTTGCTATTATACAATAGAAGGGCACTCTGAAAGTCTCATTTTAATTTAAAGAAAAATCTACCTCTACAATAGCAATTTGAGGGGAGAGGATGGTTACAGGAAAAAGAAACTTGACTCAAACACGTCAAATTTTCATGTTCAGGAAAAATGAACATGCCCATTTTTCCAAAAGAAGTAATGTTGCAGTGCAGACAAGCTGTTTCTAAGGGGGATAACACCTTCAGGTACCTCCAGAAACCAGCTCAGGGAAGTTGTTGTCTTTCGTGTTCTGCACTGGTTTTCGGTGCCAGAGCAGAGTTCTGATTTCAAGGATTTCTTCCTTAAAATGAGAGGGCCAGATTCTTCTCTTACACTTATGGAAATTAGGGGAGAAAGACAATAGAGTAATACCAGCATTGAAGCAAGGAAAGGATAAGAGACAAGCGCTTGGATATCACTTTATTTATCACCCTTTCATTAAAAGGAATTAGTGTTAATTAGCCCAGCTTGTAGCAAAATTAAGACATTCCATGCATATCCTATTTAGCCTTTCTATTATCTTTCCCTACATTTTCTCTGTATTTGTCAGAGCTTCTATAAAGGAGCACAGCAGATGACTTTGGCCCACATCATTAGCAAAATCAATATGTTTTAGTTTAGAATCAGATCAAAATACTGTAGCTCAAAAAAAAAAAAAAAAAAAAAAAAAAAAAAAAAAAAAAAAGAACTCCAGAGCCTTATTTAAAGTTTTTCCTCTCTTAGGGGGAGTTACACAATTTTCAAAGCACTTTAGAAGCCCCAGCACTATATTTTAAAACGAATGAAGGACCAAAGTCCCATTGAAGTCCTGCTGCACACCCATGGACCCCAGATGTCCATGCTGCCTAAGCAGTGCCTACCCCACATACTCGACATGGGACAGATTGGCAAAACATTTTGCCACAGAGAAAGCCAACCCTGAGCAGCCAGTTCATGCCAAGGCCAATAAATCCCCAAAGCCAGCAATCAGCATTTCACAAAAAAGGCACATTCATAGACTAGAATTTAGAGACTGGCACTCAGCACCAAAACGGGATGAAGGGTTGAGGTTCCCTTCCTACACTGGTGTTCATGGTAACCATGGGGGTGCTGCCAAGCCCTAACCAGTCTGATGTGGTCCGAGTACCACTTGTCATGATGTCTTAGGGAAAAACTAGTTAGGCTGCTAAAGAATAGGGGGGCTTTTTCTTCCTCCAAACTTCCCGCTGAAGAACAATACCCTTGTTTGGCAGTTCTTCCAGTCAAACAAGCAAAGTCATGGTCACAGCTGGAACAAGTGTCTGTTTCCAGTCAGGACTCATCACTGGGAAATATTTACTGATTCCTACAGATTAAAGGCCCATATAAAAAATCATTCCTGTTTTTTAAAATACACCTCGAGGGTAATGAGCCGTGTTAGGTGATTTCAGCAGCATTCTCCATGTTCCTCATAACCATTTCCATTTTTCAGGCAGTAAGAAGGTTGTCCTGGAAAGAGGGAATACTCTCAATTCTTCTTGCTGAATATTTTTTTACCTTGAATGAAACAACTAACTTGTGACAGGGACTGTCAGTACACAAATGAAGCCTGCTGTCCAGTTAGGTTCCTTATTCTGGATCGTAGATTAATGCAAGTACTTCATGCAACCCACGGTCATGGTACTGTGTTTTTTAAGATACCTTCCCCCCATATGTCTTACAGACCAGCTGTAGTAGCTCTTCATCTGACTTGATGAGGTTTTATGCTTCCCCCCCAAAAGCCCTGATTCTGTACACACATGCACACACAGACACATCAGCACAGAAATACCTCTCCTGGTGTGCATGGTGCTCTCATCCCATGGTGCTAGGGAGTGATTTCCCTGGCCAGCAGTGTCTTTGCAAGGCACATTTTGTAACAGCACATTTTTCTGTGAATGCAGCCCTGGTGTAAGCACCTAGTTAGGCGCTTTTCAAAACGTTAGTTGCGTTGCTTGGTTACAACACACAATATTTAAGAACTGGACAAAATAGACTTAAGTAACCTAATCTAAAAAAAAAAAAAATCCAACCTACCACAGAACCCCCGTTCTGGGCAAATACAGATGAAACGCTAAAAAAATGCTATTTTTGCCACAAACTGGAATAAAACAAGCTTTCCCCATTACAGCTTGTTGAAAATTCACCTAGTTTGAACAGTAGACATGAAAACTTATTCCTGAAAAAGGTTACTTTTCAGAGTGTTCGAAAATTGTGAAGCACAATTTCAAAATACCTCCGAGAGTATACATCTCCCAGTATATCAGGACTTATTATTCGTCTTCTTATGATCTGTCTTCTGTTACTAAAAAGGATGCCTGGGAATAAGAATTCACTCTTGCAGTGCTAAATAAATACTGTCATTAAGGAATCTAAGATACTGAGCTTCAACAGCTCACTTTTATAGCATAATTTACTAGTTTTTCCTTATGACATAGCAGTATACTACACACTTAACAAGGATGTTCATAATCACTCAAATATTGAGACAAACCTCTGGCTGTTGCTATGATACAGCACTCGTTTTATATTCCCATTTAGGTTAGAAGAACATTTGCTCTGCTGTTTACTACAAAAAAGGCAAGACAAAAAAAATCTGTGTTTTATTTCCTTTCCTATTTAAGGACAACTTAAAATGACTCACATTACCTCTCGCCCTGCCTTTTATTAGAATTACAGGGCTGAGACGTCACATTGGATAACAGCATTGGGTGTCCCTGATTATTGTTTTAAACATAATTACTATAATATTGAAAATTTAAAAAAAAATATTACATGTAGGCTCATATGATGCAATTTACATCTCTGATAAGGAAACAGCCCAGAAACAGTTACTGATGGTTCTAATTTTCTCTTCCCCTTGTGCCCAACCTGAGATTTATAAGGAGCTAGTAAAGGGGAGAATCATGGTGATGGCAGGTGTGAAGCCTGCCTTGGAGATATTTTGTTGGCCTTGCAGATGAAGTGGAAAAATTAACATGGAGAAAATTATTGAGTAGGGAAGATAAATTAGGGTCAGTTAAGGTGCCGCTCTTTTCTTCTTCTTTTCCATTTTCTCTTCTTGTCATTGCATTTGAAGTTCTTGCCCTGTGGTTTCAAGTAGGGTCTGGTACTGAGTCTCCTGTATCTCAGAATACTTCAAGCCCTGGTTGGGGCTGAAGGGACCTCTGGAGTTCCTCTGGTCCAACCCCTTGCTAAAGCAGGTTTACCTAGAGCAGGCTGCACGCGATTGTGACCAGAAGTCGGTTTATCTGTCTCCAGAGAAAGAGACTCCACAACCTCTCTGGGCAGCCTGTTCCACTGCTCTGTCACCCTCAAAGTAAAGAAATTTCTCCTCATACTCGGATGGAACTTCCTGTGTTTCACCCCTTGCCCCTTGTCCTGCCATGGCACCACTGAACAGAACCTGGCCCCATCTTTTCAACCCTTGCCCTTTAGATACTTGTATGCATTGATAAGATCTCCCTCAGTGATCTCTTCAGGCTAAACAGGCCCAGCTCTCTCATAACAGAGATGCTCCAGTCCTCTAAAATAACCCTCCACTGGATCTTCTCCTCATTCCTTGCCTTTCTTGTACCAGGGAGCCACAAAATGGACAGAGTACTCCAGACATTGCCTCACCAGGGCTGAGTAGAGGGGCAGGATCACCTCCTTCATCCTTCTGGCAAAGCTCTTCTTAATGCCCCCAAGGATACCATTGGCCTTCTTCGCCACAAGAGCACACTGCTGGCTCACATGCAGCTTGTTGTCCACCAGGATGCCCAGGTCCTTTTCCACAAAGCTGCTTTCCAGGATATATCATCCTGCAGCTATTTTACGGCAAGATGGATTGTTTTGTCTGTTCCTGACATGGTGATGGAGCTGTTTTACCCTGAAAAATTTTGTCTCTTCCCATACAGTCTTCTGTTCCGCCTGAGGAATATATGCCTACAATCATATGGTGTCATTCTGGCTTTGCTGTGTTTTACATCCTTTTCTTCTTCCATGGAATAGCCTTGCCTCCTTTGCTTTTTTCTACAATTTGAGTAACCCTGGAGGGTAAAAAAATGCAAGCAATATGGTTGTCCAGACCACCACAGGAATGAAAAAAGTCTGAAAGAGAGCAGTGGCCATAGAGAGGAATGAGGGAGTTTCCTTTTCACGGCATCTCATACCCCTTTTGTCTTGCTATCTATTGGTCCTACCTGTCATTTCCTTAGAGCCTTACAGATCTTCCTCTCTCCTTTCTTATCCCAGTGGGATCCTACCACCTTCCTAGAAACCTGCTTCTCTGGAAAAACTTGTCCCTGCCACAAGATTTGAGTTAGTTCTGGTCCTTACCCAGAAGGGAAGTGGTGGCTTTGGAGATAAGGGAGCAAAGGTCTAACAAGCATCACAGTGGAGAGAGGTCAAGGCTGGTCATGTAATTGCCCTGATTATATGGTGGGCATATGCAGCTCCAAATTCCCTGTTGGATGGGGATTAATCCTTGAATTATATCGGCAGGAGGCATTGTGGGTGCCTGTGATAAGCTCAACTAGAGGGGATTTCATGGCGATTGTTGAAGTTCTTTGTGTAAATATAGAATTGAGTATTTCAACAAGAGCATCAACCAGCATGCAGAAGGACACTTAAAATATATAGGAAATAATCCCAGGCGGTGGGTGAAGACTTCTGTAGGCGTAGCAGTGCAGCCACATATCATATGTTCATACTTCCAGAACAAAGGTGCTGTCTAAAATGCAGAAATTTCTGGTGTAACTATTCTGCCATAACAGTAACATATGCTACGTTGGGTTGTTACACTGGTCTGATTATATCCCACCCTAAATGCACTAGTGAATTTTCCCGTGCAAACAAGCCTTGTAGAGGAAAGTGCAGTGTCTTTCATTATTCCCTGATGAAAGACTAAAAAGAAAAAGAACAGCATGCACAATCTGCCCTTGGAAAGGAAAAACGGCAATTCTGAGCGTCCGTCTTCCTCTCAGGCAAACACAAAGGAGTTGAAGGCAGGCCTGTTGTATGTCTGTTTTACTGCTCTGTGCCCCTCATTTAATTAATGGACAGCACTGAGGAAGAACTAAATATTGCTTGTTTTACTCAGGCAAGTGATGCCATTGACTTGAATTAAGCTACCTGCAGGATTAGAAGTAGAAAGATTAAGACCTCAGTGTAGCAAATTCATTTCACTCTGTTTTCAAATGCAAATAGTCGCCTCTTGATTGTCAGCTTGATTCATCTGTTGGTTGTTTAGCACAATGAGGCTCTGATTCTGCTCCCTGATTGTGTCTCCTAGGCTGTTCTCTACCACAAACATACTCAGCTTCCATAGAATTATTGGGATGGAAGTGGGACAGTAAGTCCTCTGCAATTTTAAAAATATATACCAATATATATTGCTGCACAAATATATCTCAAACTGGACAGAAAAACTTTCTCATAGAGAATTTGTTCCATTAGTTGAATCCCTGAGCTTTCCATTTGCAATGTGGTTTTATAGCTATTTTACCTCTTATGTGGACACGCTTTTTCTCACCTCTTGACCTCACAGTCATGCTGAGGGAGAGACACTGATACTTGACAGGTAACATGGGAAGTCTCACATTATCTTACAGCTGATGCAACTGTCAGTGTGAAACCACTTTATAGCTGCTTTCATTAGAATGTCTTCAGCAAGTTAAATAAATTACTCAATAATAACTCATCTGTAGCCAAGAACATATTTTGATCTGAAATTTAATTTTAATCTGTAACCTGTTATTTTAATATATATATTAGTTATTTTGGATGGGGCACAGCTGAGAGATTACTGTTGCTTTTATTTAAATTATTTGAAAAACCCAGTACAGGAGACTGTTCCTGTGTTTATCAGAAGCTTCACCATACCTTGAACCAAATTATTCTTAGTTGTACAATGCATACCTTTATCTTTACAGCTATGCTGAATCTTTCCAGAGCTTCTCTTTGATTATTTATTTGATTTCTCACTAAACCTATGTTTTGCCTTTCTACAAAAGAAAACCCAAACCCAAATAAACTCTATTAAGTCAATGTTACAATTTCTTTATTTTTATTTTTAAAATATTAAAATTGACATTATGTATCTCTGAAAACTATTGCGAAAGCAAAACAGTAATATATCGTGAGGTTATATATCATACCAAGGTGTTGAGTTGCAAAGAGAAACTAAAAAATGAGCAAAACCAGGAAAAAGATGCAGCTTAGCAGAGCACAATTAAATGTTGAAACAGATTTTAAGAAAATATGATCCATTTGTCTGCATTTATAGTGTCTCAAAATTCTATTTAAAAAAGCCCCATGGTCTATTTTAAGCACTTCTAACTTTATAGCAAGGATCACTGTGTGAGTCTTTGCTGCTTGTATGAAAATATTCAGCCTTCTGAAATGAAATTTTTTTTTTGAAAAATGGAGCTCATTAGAAGCAGCATATTTATGTAGCCCTCAGAAACTGTAGGTGTTTTACTGAGTGTTTGGACAGCAGGCTTACAGCTGCATTTGCCTACTCTGATTCTACAGAAGTCAGTACTCCTGGGTATGTGCCACCCATACCTACAAGTTCTGATTGAGGAGCAAAAGCTCAAAAGTTGGCACACTTTTCTGAATAAATACCTCAGGTCTTATTTCTTGAGACTTTAATGTTGTTGATTTTTTTAATGTCTTGCCAGTCCAAACTTTCTGGCTTTGGCTTTATCATTGCATTGTCCCAAATTGGCAGTAAGACTCATTTGAGGGAAAGGTGCCTTAGAAGATAGAAAGGTAGGATGTCAAATCCTGATCAAATTTAGTAAAAAAGGTAGGACAAAACAATAAATTATCTGGCAATCCTGATTTTGCAGGAAGAAATACCCTGGATAAATTTATAGTTCAATTGCAAAATCAAAAATATGATCTGGCTTTAAAAAGTCAGAAGCTCCTGAAGGGAGGCATAACAAATATGGTGAAATTGGGATTCGAGTTTTGTGTTTAATATATTGTGCTGGTTTTAGATGGGATAAAGTTCATTTTCCTCATAGTAGCTGGTATGGGGCTACATTTTGGATTTCTGATGGAAACAAGATTGATAACATGATGTTTTAGTTGTTCCTCGTCAGTGCTTACACAGAGCCAAGGCTGCCTCAGCTCCTCACCACCATTGAGGAGGCTGGCGGTGCATGACATGTTGGGAGGGGACAGACCTGGGACAGCTGATCCCAACTGACCCAAGGGATATCCCTTACTGTCTGGTGTCATGCTCAGCACATAAAGCTGGGGGAAAAGAAGAAAAAGGGGGACATTTGGAGTGATGGCGTTTGTCATCCCAAGTCATCATTTTGTGTGATAAGGCCCTGCTTCCCTGGGGATGGCTGAACACCTGCCTGTCCTTGGGAAGTGGGGAATGAATTCCTTGGTTTGCTATGCTTGCCTGTGCAGCTTCTGCTTTACCTATTGAACTGTCTTTATCTCAACCCATGGGTTTTCTCACTTTTACTCCTTCGATTCTCTCCCCTATACTGCTGGTGAGGGAGTGAGTGAGCAGCTGCATGGGGGTGAGCTGCCAGCTGGGGTTAAACCACAACACATAACAAACTTCAGAAAGATGTATGACACAATAGTACAGCAGATTAATAAATAGTGAGGTACAAATTAGACACTTGCTTTTACTCTTCAAAGAACTGTTCAGACTGACAACAGACAGCAGTTAACCACACTTGTTACAAGGTCATGGTGCAGACAAAGGCTTATAAACAAGGTAATAGAGATAAGTGAAAAATAAATTGTTTGCCTGGTGATATTTCAAAGGAATATTACAATGTCACAAATTACTTGCTAAAACAAAGACATGCTTAACTCTGTAAGATACCCAAGAAAGTCTTTACTGTATTGCAATAAACATTTTGCAGTTAAAATGGAATGCAAATGAAACATTAATTTCAATGCATTAATTATTTAATCATGGGATTCCTAGAGGTCTGGCATGGCTCAGAGGATTAAAAAAGTGTTGAATGTAACTAATATTCAATATAGGCTCAAGCAATTGACTTTACAAATGGATGGCCAACCTGCACTTCGTTTGATAGTAACTAGATTGTAAGTAGATCTTGGATAGTAATACATTGCTTTTAGAGGGTGGTGGTCAACTGCTCAGAGTCCTGATGGATGTCAGTGAAAAGTGGTGTCCCCCAGGGGTCCATACTGTTTAAACCTGTTTAATACCTTCATTAATGACATAGACAAAGAGTTCAAGTGCACCCTCAGCAAATTTGCAGATGACACCAGGCTGACCCGTGCAGCTGGCACACCTGAGGGATGGGATGGCATTCAGAGGGACCTGGACAAACTTGAGAACTGAGCCCATGGGGATCTCATGAGGTTCAATAAGACCAAGTGCGAGGTGCTGCACCTGGGTTGGGCAGCCCCCAGTATCAGCCCAGGCTGGGGGATAAACAGATGTTCATCCCTGCCGAAAAGGACTTGGTGGGGCTGGTGGATGAGATGTTTGACGTGACCCAGCGAAGTCCTCAGCACAGGAAGGACGTGGACGTGGACGTGAGGGAGTGAGTCCAGGGGAGGCCCACCAAGATGTTTAGAAAGATGGAGCACCTCTCCTATGAGGAAAGGCTGAGAGAATTTGGATTGTTCAGCCTGGAAAAGAGAGGGCTTCAGGGTGACTTAATTGCGGCCTATTAGTACCTGAAGAGAGCCCATGAGAAAGATGGAGAGAGACTTTTTACAAGGGCTTGCTGTGACAGGACAAGGGGAAATGGCTTTAAACTGAAAGAGAGTAGGTTTAGAGTAGGTATGAGGAAGAAATTCTTTGCTGTGTGGGTGGTGAGGCACTGGAACAGATTGCTCAGAGAAGTTGTGAATGCCCCATCCCTGGAGTTGTTCAAGGCCAGGCTGGATGGGACTCTGAGCAACCTGGTCTAGTGAAAGATGTCCCTCTCTGTGGCAGAAGGCTTGGAACTAAATTTTCTTTAAGGTCCCTTCCAACCCAAACCATTTTATGATTCTGTGAAGAAGAATTCTCTCCATTGGTTGTTGAATGACCAACACAAAGCACATCTGACACAGCTGTGGAGGACACAGTGGTCATGATCTCAAACCCTTAATGATAAGCGCAGAAAGCCCATAACCCATAGGATCACAACCCAAATATTTGTGAATAAAGGTAGGGAGTTTCCCCTCTGCAGAGGGTTGGAGCTGAGTTGATTGACGGGCTTTTGGACCAGTAACGCTTCTCGCGATTTGCATATTTAAACAGCGTGGTTACACGGGCTTTAGGGGTCGGGAGGTTTGAGGGGCTGGGCCCTGTCCCCTTCCCTGGTGAGGGCAGAAAGCTGCCAGGGAAAAAACAGCGGTCCTCGCTCCCGGGGCATCCGGGATCAGCCTTAAGCAAGAGGCAGCTAAGAAGCAGCTATGAGTTGCTGCGCAGCCAAGGCCACCCTGGCGCAGCTTCTGGGGCCCGGCGAGGCTCCCTTCCCCTCCACACAGCCGGCGCGGCCCCACACAAAGCCATCGGGGGTCAGCGGAGCTTCTCTGCAGCCAGCACAGCTTGCACTGACTGAAGGAGACACCATGCAGCCAGCAGCATAAAAGGAGCGAGGCTTTCTTCAATATAAAGCGTGAACAAGATAAATTTCTTAACATGGTGGCCCCCTAGGTCAGAAAAGAAAGAGAAAGTGAGTCACCTGGGACAGAGTCAAGATGGCAGCGGGGAAAAAGAGGCGGAGGCGCGATTTTTCGTGCGTGGATTAACAATGCTTTCTGCAGGCAGTGGTAAAGACTGTAATATTACAGATTGTTTTGTCTCTTTAATCCCATTTGAAGTACATGGGGCGATGGGGAATTCACGTGCGGCCTATGGAGATGTGAGAAGTGCCTATGCCGGGCTATATAGAAGCAGTGAACGGCTTTTAGAGATTTGGTGGAGGAGAGAGACATTGTTTTTAGGCCAGAATAACTCATCTTTAAAAAAACTGAAACCCTATGTCTCTGGGCCCATGGCTGCGGTATGAACAGGCCGTGAGCTTTTCTATGGGAGAGATGTTTTCACTGCAACAGGTTTTTTTCTTCTGTGTGGCCTGTTGCAGGTAACAGGCTGGAAACCACCTTAAGCAGAAGAAAACTCTTTTTTCCTCAAATGTTGGAGAGTCTTTTAAGAACTGCAACGCTGACCAGACCCATGGGTTTTTTTTCCTTTGTGTGACTTAGGTTAAAAGAGAAGGGGAGTGCTGGAGGAGAGGGGAGTATGCTCTTACTTTAATTTATTCTTTTTTACCTTTAATTCTGTTACCAAAAGTTTTTCTTTATGTTGTAACTGTTTACGTGTGGACCTGTTTTGCCTTGCATAGTTTCCTCAATATAATCGTATTTCCCCTAATGAAAAGTAACATTTCGAGGGGCATGGCGCTTAGCTATGTTGAACCACAACACCCTCCTCACAAATGCATTTTCAGTAGAAAACAAAGCAGGAATAGGTTTCATCGCTGAAGTCCTTCAATGAGCCTTCATTTAGCCCATAGCTCAGAATCTCTGACAGCAATATCATGGCACCTCTGTTCAGCACAGCCTGTCTTGACTTATATTGAAATATATGCATATGTTTTTAGAAGGAGCTTGGATTTTGTTGCTTTAACTGATTGTCAATACAGTGACAGAATATATTTGAAATATAATAGCAAAAAGCAATTTTGTTCCTTTCAGAATGATACTTAACTTCCATTTTGCATAAAATAATTCACATAAAAAGGTCAGAGAAGATCAGATCAGGTTTAAGACTAATCCATAGAAGGACGTTAGAGGGCTAAAAGTCATGTGATGAAGTAATGTGACGTAGTAAAATGTCTCCTGAGAATGATCTGCATTGCCGCAGTAAAGGGAGATACCTCAGAACGCAATTGAAGAAAGCCAGCATGCTAAGCAGGCAAGTG
Source organism: Pachycephala philippinensis (assembly GCA_013397055.1). Taxonomy (NCBI): domain Eukaryota; kingdom Metazoa; phylum Chordata; class Aves; order Passeriformes; genus Pachycephala; species Pachycephala philippinensis. Next base: position 593,344 of record VWZT01012186.1, read on the forward strand.
TCTAGACTTAACTAAAAGACATCTGAAATCCCACTGCTCAAGCTCAGGGCCTTTTGATCTGCATAATGTTCTCTTGAAAATATAGGTTCACATTATTTATGTCAATGAACCGGGTATGACTGCAAATGACTTTTTAAAGTGACGGCACTTTTAGTGACATCACTGTCACTACTGAACCACACTCCTACTTACCTGACTGGTAAAAGTAAAATCATGTCAGCCTTAGAGCACAATTGTCAGATTTTGAACCTTCAGTGATTATTCTTGGCATTTCTACATTGTAGTGTTACTTTCTCTGCTATTTTCTTGCGTCCCAAGCTTTGAACTGCTGTCAGGTTTCACATGGGGCAGGATAGAGCCTGCTGTTAAGACATGGCCGTGAAACTCATAGATTTTACCTCTTTCAAAAACACCATTGAATCAGAATCACACAGGTTGGGTGGATGGCAACCCTTCTTGGTTACTGTGAAAAGAATGATTTCCTTTCCTTCTTCCAGCTCTCTTCAATAAGAAAGGAGACATTTTCAACTAAGCTTTAAGAGAAGCCTGATTCACTATGTTTGTTGGAACTGCTCCAAAAGCTCTTCTGATATATGAGTCGTGTGTAAGTGATATGCAAAGGATAAGAGAACCCATTTTTTAGGGCCCCTAAGTAAGATAATAAATTTTGCTAGATGTAATGCATCTTAAATGGAAACTATATTTGATCAGATGGTTTGAGGAAAGTGTAGGGAGTAAGAAGAAATAGGCGTAGGCATTTAGATATATGCAATAGTACATCTGCATTTTAAAAAAATTGGGATCATTTTCTTTGAAATTGCTTTATGGTGGAGGGGTATGATACATATTTATTGCTGAAAAAGCTGACAAGATTTCCATTGTGTTAATTTCAGAATGGGGCATCCTGAATATGATGAGATACAAGAAAATTGGATGCAAATGAAAAGAAGAAAAAGGCAAACACACAGATCTGTTCATAATCTATGATTTATGATATGTATGGCTTACTTGCAGTGATAGTGTCCTATTATTTATCAAAATTAGAGTAAAAAACCACATATTTGTACTTATGTATGCTTTGCAGTTAATACCAAGAAAATATTCAATACTCATTAAATTAATTTTGCTACATACCATGTTTTCTCTTATTGGAGTACAAATACAAAGGCAGAGGAAATCAGAGTTTGGTATGAGACTATCAGGGTTTAAACAGCTCATGTTTGAAATGGTTTGTAGCTTTGAGAATCTCCATTACAACTTTTAACACACTATATGACTGAATTTTGGTCAGAAAACAGATGAAGAGTTGGTCAGAATATGGAAATGGGATATTAAGCAGAATGATTTTCTAAAAACAAATTTTGTGTTGTGGCTATTAGTTATTCATTTTTTTTTCTATCTCAAGGTTAATTAAGCAAGTTACTAAGTATGTTATCATTGTTATTTTAAAAGACAAAGTTTACTGGCTATTTCTTGTTTTCTTTTTTGTTTTTAATTGCAGCAGGAATATGCATTTGCAGTATGCCAGTTTTTAGAACACACTTTTGAAGACATGCTTTCCCTCAGAAAAAGAGAATTTAGTATTGAAACCTCAATCATTAGCATGTATTGCCACTTTAGGTGCTTTACAGCATATGCTGCATCCACGTTGGGTTGGTAGGTATGACATAAAACTCTTGGAAGGCTGCTTCATTTTGAAGTGCCTGCTGTAGGACTGCTTGGATTCATGCTTTTGCTTTTGTACTTTAAAAATTCAGTACTCTCATGGTTTCAGAACTTTTCAACTAAGAACAAAATAAACAGCATGGAAAATTATCAGGTTAGTTTTATGAGCAAAGAAAGGAGAATCCCATGGGACTCAAAGGAGGTGCTAGGGCAGGGCGAGTTAGCTGAGACCATCCTCCTGGCTGACGTGTGTTTTCACCACCATAACCAAACCATTTTATTCCCATGTGTTTTCTGGGAGAGCATTTGCTGGACCAAGAGAGGAAAGCCAGGCAGTACCAGAGCTGTACTCAGCACAGTGCTGTCACATGCATGGTTAAGTTCACAGAAATAACAGCAATTTCTCTGCTCAGCAGCTGGAAGAGCCCATGTTTTGTGGCTGATCATTATTTCCTTCCTTGCGTTCACAGCAGTACATGAATGTAATCTTGACTGATAGCATTTACAGCTGTGCAGATAAAGAAGCCAAATACCTGGATTATTATTCATTATAATTGTAATTCATAATGATTTATGTTTGTAATTCAGAAATCTTGCTTTAGATTTCTGTTTCTTATTTCATGAAATAAGTCTATCAATCATAGTAATTATATGCCATTATTTCAGTTCTGAAAAAAAGTCTTGGGACTGTAATTTTAACAATTTCTGTGACAGATAAATATGAATTTATTGACAGCATGAGTAGCAACCTGGGAAAATGATTGAGACTTTCATAGTAAAAATTGTAAAATAATTTCCCCAATTCCTGTGTCTTTTCCTAACATGTTAATGTCAAAAAATATTTAAATATTTTTGTATGGATGATTATTTATAATATTTTATATGGGTATTGTCTGTGCTTCTGTGCTTATTTTTTGTTGAAACAGCACACCAGAGCCTCATGTAGACACAGGCTATGATTCATCGGTTTACTCTGTAAAGAAAATAATAAACGCTAAGTAATTTGTATTCCTTAAAAATATATATGTGCTATAATTAACAAAACATAAGCTAAAAAGCTCCATGTGGTACTCCATAGAAATTACCTATATTTTAAAATAACTTTGAATGGAAATACAGAGACCATCTTATTTAACTTCACTCACTTGCAAACAGTCTTTAGGCGCTGTGTTACAACCTACACATTAAATTAGTCTTTAAAATATTCATAGATCTAAATTAGGTATTTGAAATCATTTCCATTTTGAGTCTTAATATGAATATTGAAATCCCAAGGCAACTCAGAACTTGCATATTTAAAACATATTTCAAATTTCCTGATAACTTCTTAAAAATGCAGTAATCTGTTGAGTTAGAGCTTGGAACTTAAACCATAATCAAAGTGTTTAATAATATGACATACGTTTTAGAAGAGAAATTATGGATAGATGGTTAGTTGGTTTATAGAATAATCCTATGAATGTTCTTGTCTCCAGTTACAATCACAAAGTTCTCTTACTGTCTGCATTGAATTAATAAAAATAGGAAAATAGTTATTATATTTTACATAAATTTTAAATTCAAGTTGCTAGCTGAAAATGAGGAGGAACCATTGCATGGATTTCATCAAGGCCTGCTGAAAATGGGAAAGACAGGTTAAGCTACATGGACCAGTTATGGTACAAAATACAAGTGCACAAATGACCACTTTTGTAAGAATGTCTACTTCAACTATGCAGTTCCACATGATCTCATAACCCAAACAGATTTTTAGGTCTATGCAGAATATTTCAGCTGAGTTTTAAAACTAGTTTTGTCAGGTTCGGCATGAAAATATTTTAAATTTGGTACTCAAACGTCTTAAATTTTTGCTGTAGAACAGAATGCAGAACACTGACAGAAAGGCACCTGCAAGTTTTGAAAAAGATGCTGAAAATAAATTGGAAATTATTTAGGTTACCTTGCCTACACATTATAATTATTCAAGGTGATTTTGTTGCATAAACATCATGTCAGAAACTTCCCAGAAAAAATATATCATGCAATTGTTTCATTATTAATGCTGGAAAACTTTGTAAAAAACCCACAGGGCAAATTCTGACAAACTAGATGAAATAAAAATGACAATTCATTTCCCCAGGTGATGGGCAGATAAGTTTTTAGACTACAATAGCTTTCAGGAAGATGGATGAGAACAAGATGTGACAATTATCTATTTATTAAACTTCCAGAAGTTAAATATTCCAGAAGGTATTCAACAAAGGTACGCCCTTTTTTTTCCCCCTCACTTTTTACCCAAAGACCTCATTCTTTGCATTCTTATAGTTTTTGATTAATTAGATTTTAGCAGTGGTCTTTGAAACATCTTACAAATGCTTTGTAATAAATCTGAGCGTGAAAAATAATCTTACTTTTTCATTATATCAGAACTTTCATTTTGTTATCCTCACGCTGGTTCACTCAGCTCCATCAAGGATGCTTAGCAGGGTGGCCTCTAGTTGCAAGCTTGAATAAAGCACAGATATCACATCTGCTTATTTACTTACGTTCCAAACCTGAATGGACTGGCAATGAAGTAATTGCTGACATACGAGCTCAGTACGTAGGGATGTGGGCATTCTCTCCCAGCTGATGTGGTCCACATTATGTGGTCTCAGGTTGCAGGGACTAAGAGTGCTTGCAAATTACACCTCCCACTCTGCCTGGAACAAGGAATTTTGCAGCAATAGTGCCTTCCCAGAGAAAACTATTGATGCTGTAATTTGTATTCATTTGTCTCCAGGATGCTTTCAAAAACTCTCCAAGGGAATCATTACCAGATTGCAGAAATCAGCTGTCACTGTAAAAGATCCTCCTTCCCCTTTTTCTCCTCTGTAGGGACCAATGATTTCCGTTCAAGAAGATCAGCTTTTTAGCTGCACTTCATGCAAAACTCTCACTAAACATAAATGAACATAAATAAGATTCATGAATATAAGTTACTATTTTTATATTTTCATGTGAGTTTGTTTTATTTGATCAGGGGAGACCACATGCAGCAAGTCTTATTTCAATAACATGATTCAGCTTCTCTGCTGAAACTTGGCATCAGATTTTCAGAGATTTGAAACATAAAATATAAATATGTATCATTTTATATATGTAATTTCTACATTTTTTTCATTATTAATGTGATTCCTAGGGAAAGGTACAAGCTACCCTGCTGCTAAGTCATTAATGAAGTCCTGCTATCTAATTAATCAGAGGAAGCAGCTATGGGAATGGTGAAGCTGTAAAGATGTACTCTGAAACATGCTCTCTTCCTAAACATCGGCGTTGTCACAAAACTCCTAATACAAGGGCTCCTAATGCAAGTTCTCAACCAGCAAGGTAATTCTGGCCCAGCATCAGGGATTCTGATGGGATACAGGTCTGCTCACTCTTCCAGATGGGTGTTGTGAGTCATCCGAAGAGGGGAGATACAGGTTTGAACTGCCTGAGGGACCCCACAAATCTCCCAGCTCAGCTCTTTGACATTTTCTCACCCCAACTGGGTACTTAAGAACTGTCCCCCACACCTTGTGCTTCTAACTGCTAATGCAATGATTGTACCAAGAGAATTACTGAAGTTATTACTTAAATACTGATGTTCCCAGCCTAGCAGGAATATGCCCTGTACATAGAATAACAAAACAGACATAAGTTGAGGAGTGATACTAAGTGACTGTATTTTCTGGTCCATTCAACTACAAGATGTAATAGGAAATAATTTATCTTAACATTGTTGGATTCCAGTTTTCTTTAAAGTCTCCTTGTAGCTAGGAGCTACATAAATAAAAGGTGAAAGGGAATTATTTACTAATATTAGCACAACAAATTTTTTAGATATTAGGGACCACTCCCATATCTAATCAGAAAATGGTAGAGAAGAGCACAAATCCAGCTGGGTAGACATATTTTACAATTTGAGACTTTAACAGGTAAATAGGAACTCATGCAAAAAATTACGTAGAAAAGTAAATGTTTAACCAAAGTTTTTACTTTGCTCAGGTTCTTGAAGATAGGCCTATTTAGTTCACTCTAATTGCTTACTGAAGAACAGCCTCTTTGCAAGCTCCATAATAAACTGCAGCCTTATTTACATTTTACATTTCTTGCAAATTAGATCTCGATGCTTGGCTCTGTCAAATAATTTTCAAGCACCTAGAAGGCACTCATCAACAGATGTTTTGCTCAGTCAAGCTTTCATCTCATGGTTCAGTGTTCATGATGCTTTTCATGAAGGATTTCTGATTAGAACGGATATTTGTATGTATGACATGTTCCCTAATCACAAGTGCAGTAAAGCATGTGTGAGCCAACTAATTTGTGGGCAGCAACTACTTGTTACTTCTGAGACTTTAATTAGGAAACAAAAATGACATCTTATGATTTGAGTTGCCAACATCATGGACAATCATGAACAGCAAGTCAGAAAATTTGGCAGTAGCTTGGCTAACCTTGACTGATACACTTACGCAAATTATGACACTTATAAATAAACAACAAAAAAAGAGTAATTTCATCTAAAATTTAAATGCTTAAGTCAGTTTATATATATATATATAAAAATGTATATATAAATCAATACCAACCAAGAATATATTAAGAAAATAAAACCATTAGAAAAAAAGTCCTTTTTTTAATGCAACAAAAAATGTTTAACAGAACACACAAACCTTTATTTATAGCAGACAGAAATATCAACTCATTTCACAGGGTGATACTTGGATCATCAGATGTTAATCTGATATCAACATGGCACCTTTTTCCTAACGAACTTTACAAAGCACATATCACACCAGGAATGTGTGTATCATTTCATGCCAAGAACACCCTAAACTGCTGTGTCCCATCTCATAAACTGGAAATTATTCTCTAGGTATGACACGAGAGAATTCAAATTAATTCAAGATGGGTATAGGCAGAATTATTGCAAGTATCAACATATTTTATACATACAGTCTTACAGTCTTTTACCTGCTGTAGTCGCCACAGGATCTTAAAAAATTCCACCTGCTTTGATCAGATTACAGGAGCCAATCACGTCTCCTTTGCACTACATTCCAGTTAAAGCAGCTCAATCTCTTATCAACAGGATGTTGTGTTTAAACTGATTAAAAACCATAAGAAAATATCAGTAGTTTGAAGGAAAGAAAATAAAGCAACTTCTGGAATACATTAATCATTATTAATTAATTAATTAAGTTTGGTACTACTGAATGAGTCCACAAAAAGTTACCTTGTGCATTAACAAGCTAAAGTTCCTCTTTCAAAGCCGCAGAGGGGAGAATCACAGGCAGGCTTATAACGATTGGAGGTGGCAACGTGCCACTATTCTTTTGTTATCATTGGCAAGAGCACAATCATGTGCCCTTTAATCTTCGTTATTCAGCCTGCTGCTCCTAGGGATAACACAATCAACCACTTCTTTCAGTCGAAGGAATAGGGGCAGAATTGGCTGCATCGAGAGAGGTGCCAGGACCAGACTAAACTTGTGAAATCCAGCTACTAGATAAAAATTTAGCGAGATAAAAGATGTCTTCGCTTTGCTGCCAATTTACAAGATATCCATAGTGTGGCACAAATTAATTTCCTAGGTAATAATTTTAACTTTTTTTTTTCATACATCACCAAATACAGTGCACACATACTGCATTATTAATAGCAATAATATTACTACAAATAGCAATACACTTGAAAAGTTTCATGTATTCAACCTTACGAATTTTTGTTTTGTAGTTTTCCTAGTGCTCAGTCCCATTTAAGCCTGTTGTCTAATTCTAAAGAGCTAGAAACCCTTCACTGGTAAATTCTATGAAATATTTTAAGATTCCTTGTCTATTTTTTATCTCATTTGAGATTTCTTAAAAATAGTAACATCTGAGCAATGGATAACTGCCAATGTAAACTCTTGTTGACTTTTAAAAGGCAGTTAGAAATAGTTTCAGGCAGTGGACAGGCCTCGCTGATTCTGTGCTTGTACTATCTCCTTTTAAAGGATGGTTGTATCATACAGGGGAAAGGGGAATAGGGTTAGATTCAGGAAAAGGACTTCAGTGCAGCAGGTCACCCTTAGAGCTCAGACCTCCATGCAGAGTGCAGTAAGAGCTGCATGAATTTAGAGCTGTGAACAGCTACCCCCAAAAAACCTGCATATTTTAAGCTCTGCTCCTTTGTGCATGAAATCCCATGCATCTATATGGGATTCACAGTCCAGATCTTTCTACTAACAGTGTGTGTCTCTACTCTGTGTATTAACCTTTCAGATGGAGCCCTTAAGATGTAGAAGGCCCATGTTTTTTCCCTTGTGTGCCTGAGATCAGAGATGCTTTGGCATGATACTGCCTAGGAATTAAGCACCTTGATCAACTGGAATTATTCAGGGTGCCAGAGGTGAGATGGGTGCTGTGCAGCTGATGGGAATAAGTAACTTTCACAGGAGGGAAAAGACAGTCGTATAAAGACACACACAAAAAAGATATCTTCCACACTGCAGATTAGACAGCTATGGCCACTAAGGACCTAGAAAATCCGACTCTTCTTACAGAGTAGGCAGCTAATTAGATAGGAAACTTGTCTTTTTCATAAGGACTTAACAACCAGTACAGTTTTCTTTAGATGGGTCTGTGATTTAAAAACTGCACAGATCCCTCCACATCTGCTCAGTTGAAAACCCCAGCTCCTGGATTACTGAGTTGTCATCTTCTATACCTTTGACATTTTTGGCTGCAATATATCCTGGTTTCAAGAATAATGGAGGCCCCACTCCCACACAAACTAAGACACTCTGATAGGGGTGAAGGTGTCCTCATGAAAGGACATATGTGCATATGAATCACCTCAGGCTGCAGCAGATACAAGCTCAGGTTTCCCATTTCTTTTGTATGTGTTGCAGTGATGAGCCTACAGTGAAAAAAAAAGGCACTGTTGTGCCCATTGTGTTTTTTGAGAAAGAAAACTCTGACCTTTGTGCATGTCTCAGTACAATTTGCATAGATTAAGTCTGACTAAAATGCTTGAATGTTTAGGTTTTTCTAAGTGACTTAGGGAGAGTTTAGTGACCTCACAGCCTAGTATCTCAATTAGATAGGGAGCTTAGAGACATCATGTACATTCTGGGTAGCATGATTTTTAAAGAGCTCATGTATCATCAAATTTCACTCAGTTCTTGTTAGCAGCTGGGAAGGTCTTGGGACAATGCATGGTCTCAATTGTCCATGGCACTGATTATTACTTACAAGTATTATTTCTACACACATAATAGTTATGCTTATATTCAGAATATATTTAGAATATTTTTCTTGTAAAGAAACAAAACTTATTTTCTCTTCAGATATTGCACAAAATGCCGTGGCAGAGAGTTGATACAGAACAGAAAAACCCAAACAAACAAACAAACAAAAGAAAGCAGTCAATTGACCATCATTTTCTGCATGTCATATTCTAAAAAACAGAAAAGTCAGTGATCTGTCAAATGTTAAGCTTGTGCTTCAGAGACTTTACTAATGAAAGTAGTCTGTAGATAATTTGTCAGGTTTTGCATTTTATTTTACTAGTTTCTACTTCACAGGCAAGTGTCAACACAAAAAAAAATGTTAGTAACTATACACAGATGTTAGGTGTAAAAAGAATATCAGAATTGAAACACTACCATGTTGTGCATATGATCCTAATTATGATGTCATTATTTAAGGAAAGGTCTTGGTCATTTAAAAATCTGCCACTGGAATTTGCCTAAACATGTTTAAAAAGAAAATCAATGGAACAAAACAGACTTCACAGCTGCCATTCAATCCTAGTTACAAATGTATACACTTTATACAATCACAATTCAGTATTGTTCCATTTGGATTAACTGTGAATATGAAATGAAGAAATAGTTCATAATTTGGAGATGCCAATCTTGATAGTTTTTGATAATAGATCTTTAAAAGCCTTGATAAAAGCTAAAACAAAGTATAGTCCTTGTCTAGGCTATACCTTGTTTGAACACTCTCACACTGTCTACTATACCTCCCAATACTAAGACAGTGAAAACATTTCTGAAGATGGTTCAGTACGATTTCCCAGAGCCTTGTATGAAGATTTATAATCAAGACAAATTATGTAAATACAATCTCTGTTCTAAGAAAATGCTAATACCTCATACTTAGCTTAAAACAATTTAAATAATTCGTTCATCTTTCACCTTCATCTTTGTGTTGTTGTATACAGAGCTTACCATGCTCATACTAAATATTTCACACTCTTCAGGTTCTTCTGTGACCCATGGTGCAGCAATCTAATTTTTCTAGGAAGAAATCTCACTAGAACATCAATGCAAGGCGTAAAAATGCTTATGGTAGCAGGGGCCTTGACATTTAAATACATGACAGCTTTCATAAGATCAGACTTCTAATTCCAGAAATAGATAAAAATCTAGCTTAATTCTAAGTCTGTTGGTCTGAGATCATAGGCAGTCTGTCTTCTTCTGTGAAGCTTATCTATGGTGTAAACCCGCTTTCATTCCTCCAGTGACAGCTGGGTACCTTCACAGTTCCCTCATACCCTCTCACTAGTCTTACATATTTATGTGTTATGGACCTAACACTGAAGCATTCAACACTTTGCTAAAATGCTTTTATTACTACTCTGTCTAGTCTAATTTAAGAGTGACCATGACAGTGCAATAGATCTCAAAACCTAGGCATTTTTCCAGATAATCTTCTTAAATTTAATTAATTTGCTTAGTTTTGCTGAGTAACTCTCTCTATAGATTTCGATCAGTTCAGATATTTAGATACCCAAGTTGTCAATTTTAAACACTGCATATGCCAAATATATGAAAATGTAAATACATGTATGTCTAGAAATTGTACAAACTTACAGAGTATATTAATAATTACTTAGATATGCAGATATTTATTTGTTTCTTCGTTTGTTTATACAAATACATTTTTAGGGCCAGGGTCTGGAACTTTATAGGTAGGCCCCTGGACCTGACCTCAAGCAACTGCCTAATCCTTTCCTATGTCCCAAGAAATGATCGGCTAAGCCTAATTCATTCCACGTCTTTGCAAGAGAGTGGCCCCACTGTCCTGGAGACAGAAAGTAGTAATATTCACAGCAGTGCTACACAAGTATCACCAGGTAAGTAACCTGAGGTTAAAGCAAACACAGTAGCCATCAACTGGAAATAAACAGGGCATTGAATTTCTGACACAAGCCACCTTTCTTGGTTGCTGAAGAAGGGCCATCCCAGAATAAAAGGTTTTGTTTCATAGTTTTGGAGAAAAGATCAATGAAGCTTATGATACTATGATACACATTGGAAGACAACAGCAGAAATGGACCATCCACTGCCAAATGACAAAAGAGGTGCTGGGGAAGGGAAGGGAAGGGAAGGGAAGGGAAGGGA
>VWZT01012186.1:604424-635021 GCA_013397055.1 Pachycephala philippinensis
AGGCCTGGGAACAGGGAGATATCATTCTCCAACCATGAATATTATCCATTTAACATTATTGCCTTAAAAAGGAATTAATATATAAAATATTATTTTAAATTACATTTGGTTTCTAATCAGCAAACCAGTTGCTTCATAGAAAAATTAAGGCTGGGACAGCCTTCATCATGTTATATTTCTGCACTTGATTTCTTTTCTGTCAATGTGTAAAACCTTTCATTCTTCATTATATAATTCAAACATAACAATTTCAGTCTGACCAACTCCTGTCAGTCAGTATCACTTTGAGCCACCCTTAGCACTCACAGACAGATTTATATTGCTGGCAAATGTAGAAAACACCCTCTCTGTCCTTGAGAGAAGACATTAGGAGTGGCAATAAGTAGTGTCCAGCCTCAGTTAGGCTTTTGTGCAGCCCTTCTTGATCCATCCCTACGGTTTGACAGTAAGACATTGAAGTCAGTCTCCTGAGCTTTATTTTTGCACCTAGTTGTGCAGCCTTACAGTAGGATTATTTTGATCCCTAGCTCCTGCATGAAACTGTCATGTGAAATGGTGCCTGAAGCCTTTCAGTGGTCAAAATAAATCATATCTGCTCCTTCTTTACCCATCAGCCCATTACCTTGTCAAAAAGACAAATAATGTGGTTTGACATGATCTGTAATGGACAAATTGATGAGGGCTCTTACTTTATATCTTACTTTACATCTTCAACAATTTTATTTGTTATGGAGCTTTTGCAGGAATTAAAGTTGTTTAATTGTATATAGTATCCTGGTTTACTTTTTCACCCCTAGTTTTCAAGGATTAGTGCTATTTTTGCCTTCTTACAGTCTTCTGGAACTTCATCCATTCTGCATGAGTTCTCAGATATAAATGCTAACGGCTTTGAGATGGTCTCATTCAGTCTGCCGAATCTCCTGCTGGGAATTTTACTTGGCTGAACAGATTTGAAAATGACTCATGAGTCTCTTTCCTCTTTTTTCACTTGTGGTACAGTGGTTCTTACCTCTATTTCCATATGTCTTAATTGCGTTAACCAATTTTACTGAAGAATAAAAAAAAAAGACATTAAACAGTCAGAGTTCTCAGGATATTCCGTTATTGGATATCCTATCCTTTTGTGTACAGGTCTTTCTTTACTCTTCTAAATACCAGTATGCTTACAGACTATTTTCTGCCTCCTGATAACTGCATGTCATTTTATACTTTTTTGATTTTGTCTCTACAATTTCATGTTGTTCTTTCATATTCACCCTTAATAAATTCTGAGATATCCCTTCTGGTGTGTGAGGTTGCTGAAGAGTTCATATCCCAGTTAAATTCTTGGCATAGCATACTTTCTAGCCTTTCTTTGCACTGGGTTCTATATTTGTGACCCATAAATGGCTTTTAAGAATCTATCAGACTTTGTGGTCTTTATTCCTTTAACTTCACTTTCCCTAGCTTCTTATCTATCACTTCTCTGAGTTCATGGAAGTCTGCTTTCCTGAAGAAAATTCCTGTTAGTCTCTTTCTCCATCTTAAGAGCAAAGAACTTCAAAATTCATTATTTCATATTAACCCTTATCCATTACTTTCATTTTCTGAGTAAGGTCTTCCCAATTGGCCACAACCAAGTTCAAAGAAGTCTTACTGTGCATCACCTTACCTAACCCTCTTTGCAAGCTCTATCTCTTTGCAAGCCGATGGTTGAAGAGCTGAAAGTTCTGCATTGACAAAGAAAAAAAAACCCTTCCTGTTTTCAATTGGTAGTTCCCCTTTAAAAAGCACAATATCCAACACTTATATTCTACTGGAGACCCTGAACACAATAGAAAATAACCCATAGTCATTAGTCCATGAGTGGGTTGGATTGGGTGGGGATAGAGTTTATTTTCTTCACAGAAGTATGGACCTGTGGTTTGGATTTCTGATGGCAACAGTGTTGATGACACAGGATCTTTTAGTTACTGCTGAGCAGGGCTTACACGGGGTCAGGGTCTTTTCTGTTCCTCACCCACACCACCAGCAAGGAGGTTGAACGTGCACAAGGACTTGGGAGGGGACACATCTGGGACAGCTGACCCCAGCTGACCAAAGGGATATCCCACAACATATGGCATCAAGTTCAGTATATAAGGCTAGGGGAAGAAGGAGGAAGGGGGGCATGTTCTGTAAATATTTCCAGATCACAGAATATTCTGAGTTGGAAGGGACCCACAAGGATCATCGAGTCCAACTCTTCAGGGAATGGCCCATACTAGGGTCAAACCCCCAGCTTTGGTGTTATTAGCACCATGCTCTGACCAGCTGAGCTCATCTCAGGGTCACATGTTCAGATTGATGGTATTTGTCTTCCCAAGTCACCAGTGCATGTCATGGGGCCCTGCTTCCCTGGAGATGCCTGAACACCTGCCCGTCCATGGGAAGTGGTGAATGAATTCCTAGTTTTGCTTTCCTTGCATATGCAGCTTTTGCTTTCTCTATTAAAATGTCTTTATCCCAACCCACGAGTCTTCTCACTTTTACTCTTCCAAGTCTCTTCAACATCTGACCGGAGGAAAGTGAGTGAGTGATCATGTGGAACTTGGCTTCCACCATGACACCAATTAGGTTCAACATGTTCTATGAGCATTTTGAGGGCTCAAATACCTTTACATATGTTTTTTACATTAAAGGCAATATCTTCCTTCTTTCCATTCAAAATCAAACTTTACTTTCCCGTATAAATATTCTAAATCTGTGAACTAATTTTCTGTAATGAAAGTTAAATCTTTATTTCACTTGTGTACTAAGATATCAAGACCATCATTTGCATTACTCATCTAAATCTAATCTGCTGTATTAGATTATACACCTAACATGTTTAAAATACAGTTTTATCCTATCACCATTATGGCATAGGATCTTTCCTCTTTTCAGTTTTGGCCTTTAAGGCTGACCTGTAAACTTATACTGCCACCATTTGCTAACCTAGTCTAAAATTCTTCTCTTCCATAACTTTGAGAACGTTCCTTCATCTTTGGTATGACCTCAGTGAAAACTCCAGTGAAAGAAATGAACCACACCCCTGTTCAGTTGTCCCCCTAAGAACACCACACCATGGGCAAAGTCATCCTGCCTACAAGTCTGCAGTTACGCATTTTTATTCAATTTATCTATACCTATGTGGACTGTTATCAATAGCCATGGGCACTAAAGGGAATTCCAGCTCAGCTCTCATTTTTGCTCTAGGAGCTGTGTAGCCACTTCCCTGCTTAAGATCACTCCTGGCAGCATCCTTACAGCCTATGACTTGGGCTTATAAAGCTATCAATGCCAGGACTTTGGGTAAATGAATTAATCTGCCTTCCCACCACTAATATTCTGTGGTTCCGGCACATTGTCTTCTCCCTTCTCCCTTGAAAAAGCACTATTTCCTACTTAATTTGAAAGATGTTACCCACCTGACTGCTCTATCCCACTCTTAATCACATTTATTCTCTTCATTTTATCTGATGCACATAAATGTACTCCACGTCCCAAGTGGGATCTCACTTCCCTGTTCTGTTATGATTGTAACAACTCTTAGTAGATGATTTATTCAAAAACTTTTACCTCAAGATTGTACCTCTGTTTCCCCACTGATCAAAGCCATTCCTTGATTTTTTGTAACTTTTTTCCTCAGAATTACTGGAGCAACATATATTCATTCATATTTTTAGCTGATGTTCACATGATTTCTTTAAATTCTCTGTTTTAAGAGTATTATCTCGTTATCATTTGTGAAGTCCCAGAAAGCTCTCAGGATGACCACATAAATACTTGGTCCAAAGACTTACATGGTTAGACTTCTGCATTATATATGTCCAAAGGGATATGGCATATGTATATGTGGCATTTTCCTTTCCAAATGCATTTATGTCAGGCTATATCCATTCATGTAATGCTAATAGAAACGAATGAAAAAACCCCACATTTAAAGAAATTATAATTTCTCAATTATAAGACTGGAAACATGCTTTTATAAAGTCTATTTGGCCAACCCTTTCATTAGCTTACTCTGTTAGCAATTCAAACTCGACAAATGCTTTTTTCCCTACTGTATTTTTAGCATAGATTGCTTTTCTCTTGGGCACAATCATCCATGATATTTTCACAAATTCAAGTCACTCTCAGAAATTCTCTTTCACTATTCCACAATTCTTTTACTTGAGTTTACAGCTCTTACTCTGCCATCCGGGTACATGTTTCCAAAGCTGGTGAGGTCAACATAGGTATCAGTCTCCAATAGCAGCTCAGTAGCCTTACTGCAATATTCTCCTTGTCTCTCTGCTGCTGCAATATACTGTCATCTGCAGCTTTGTTGGGGAAGAGAGCAAAGAGATAAAACAGAAATGGTTCTAGGGAAGGTACAAAAAGAAAACCAGGTAGAAAATTAAGAATGAATGTGAGAAAGATAAAAATATTCAGGAGACAGATTTCTTTTCTCACATGCCTCAGCTCATATTGACTATATCCACAATAAGACACCTACACAATCACAGCTTCTAAACTGTGTACAGATAAAAATATTGACACCAAAAAGCAGTCAGATAGTTCTTGATAACTTGGTAAGAAATGTTAAAGAAAGGAAAATTAGGAAAAAGATTAGGAAGGGATAGAAATAAAGTGAATAATTTCAAAGCTAGTAACTTCTATATTTTTACCTTTTATATAGTTCCCTGGGAAATGACAGTAAACTGCCCCCTGCCTCAAGTCTCTTTCAAAGATCATGCAAACTCAAAACTTGCCTATATAGTTTTTTGTGTTAAGGAAAAAGCCCACCAAATGGTAACTAATTGAAGATATCTCAATTTTTAAAGATTATTAAGAAGAACATTTGAAACTGAAGAGTAGCAATGATAGTGAATATCATTAAAAACTCCTTGGTGGCAAATACATCTTGTCCTATTAATTTCATTGTTATTATATGTGTAAATAAAATAAGCAATTATATATGTAAATAAAACAAGGCAAATGAAACCTCTTAGACTTCAAAATATTCTCCCAAGGGAGCCAACTATAAGCTCCTTCACTTAATACACTAAAATGCTGCAACATAAAAGAATTTAAAATGTTATAACAGACAGCAAACTATACTAGATGATTCACCATGAAAGGTCGTTCCATATCTGATTTCTATGAGTCAAGGATCTGTAAAACCATTAATTTTCATGGGCTGTCACCCCCATTTCCTCACCAGTAATTACTATTATCACTGGGAAAACAAAGTGACCAGTAAAGACACCAGTGACAAGTTGCTAGTTATCTGTATTTAAAATGGTCTTTTATTCTAATGCTGCTATGACATATTTCCAAAAAACCCCCACTGGTTTGCATACAATTTTATCCAAGTAAAAATATGTTGCAATGTTTGTTCGTGGAAATAAAAATAGAATTGAAAGTTGATACACTTCTATTCCTTTATGTTCTCCTCCTAATCTAGTACAAGAGTACAGACCTGATGCAATTCTATCATATAATTAGATGATGTATGATCAAATGTCTTCTGTTGCGTTGCTAAAACAAAATCAGGACTATGTTAACTATCAGTAGTTCAGTTTGTCCCGTTCCTGTGAATGGGCTTCTTAGCTGCATGTACAGTAAACGAGACTTAGAAAGTAAACAAAACAAAACAAAACAAAACAAAACAAACAATTAGTAAAAAATTGAATCTAAGATTTTTCAGGCACTTGAGTTGCTCATAATTTTATCTAGTCTTTATGGGGGTTTCTTTAGAGTTTTGTTTATGTTTTGTGCAACAACTTTATTTTTGTATTATCCATGAAAAGAACAGTAATATGTTGACTTCTCACAAATTGTGAGGGAACAAAATCATTAATTTTAAAATAAAACAAATCTTTGAAATTGTAGAACACAGATATCTGAGTCTTACTTATGACATTATGAACTAGTTCCACTCAGAACATGGGTAAATAAGTGAAAATAAGTAGTAACACCAATTATATTCCAGTATTTGTTGACTTGTATTTTTTAACATGTGCACAAAATTTGTTGAGGATTACTCAGAACGTGAGAAAGTATGAAGAATAAGATGAGACTGATAAAAACAGCGGCAATAGAAATGAAAACTAATTTCCATATTAAAGCTTTAAAATATATGCTAATAATAAAACATCCATTTAGGTGATATTTCAATCTGAACTAACACCTTGTAGAACACCAGTTATCAAAAACACACAATTAAAAACTAAGTACTAACAAGGGGAAAATTTTGGTTTTTACATAATATTAAAGTTATGAAAGGTTTCTCATGATTCTCACACATGCAAACACTTTCAAGCAGGTCAAAGTTTTGCCTAGCTTGACAAACTTCCAAATTAATTTCATAGCTCTGAAATACATAAAATATTCAAAAAAATTCTCTAAGTATCTCCTTGTGCTGGTTTTGGCTGGGGTACAGTTAACTTTCTTCACGGTGTCTGGTATGGGGCTGTGTTTTGGATCTGTGCTGAACACAGGGTTGATAATGCAGAGCTGTTTTTGTTATTGCTGAGCAGGACTTACACAGAACCAAGGCCTTTTCTGCTTTTTATACTGACACACTGGTGAGGAAGTTGGGGGTGCATGGGAGGTTGGGAGGAGACACAGCTGGGACAGGTGACCCAAATTGACCAAGGGATATTCCAGACCATAGGGCATCATGTTCAGCATATAAGGGCAGGGGAGAAAGTAGGAGGAAAAGGGGGGATGTTTGGAGTGCTGGCATTTGTTTTCCCAAGTCACCATTATGTGTAATGGGGCCCTGCTTTCCTGGAGATGGCTGAACACCTGCCTGCCCATGGGAAGCAGTGAGTTAATTCCTTGTTTTGCTTTGCTTGCATGTGAGGCTTTTGCTTTCCCAATTAAACTGTCTTTATCCCAACCCCCGAGCCTTCTCAGTTTTGCCCTTCCCATTCTCTCCCCAGTCCTGCTGGTGGGGGAGTGAGCAAGTGCCTGTGTGGGGCTTGGCTGCTGGCTCGGGTTAAGCCACGACAGAATAATGAAAATGTACCAAAATACTTTGAAGAGTGATGTACAATATTTTATTTCTTTATTTAAATTGCTGTTCTCTAGTACTCACAGCTACATTAATTTTCCTTGTTGTTACTAAACATACTTTTTAGTATATCCTTCTACTGACTTTAAGAATGAGAAATGTGTATTTCACCTTCTGTTTTGTTTTGAGCTTGTGCTTTTTTTCTTCCACTTTTCCCTACCAGTGCTACCTGACCACACTCATTCATTGCTATTCTCAGAGAGAAGTTTTATTCTGTACTTTCCCAGTGTCCTAGCTTGCCTATGGTATTGTTCATATTTTCAATTTTAGGAACAGATTTTGCACATATCGAGGTCATTGGAAGTTTGGAACTGAAATGAGTAACAGTGAAGTCAGGACTTTACATGGAAAACTGGGTAACAGGATAGCATTAAAAAATACAAATAAAACTAAAATGTACTCTCAAAAATTCATTTGGAGTTGAGGGGTTGCCAGGAAGACATATATGGTCAAAAATAGACTCTGAATGGGAAAATAAGGTGTGTCAGAAACAGTGATGGAGAGAAAAAAAATTCAAAATGCAAGGAAGGAAAGGAAAAAAAGTAAATAGAACTGCAGGAAGGAGAAGAAGAGATATAATCCATTCTATTAAATGACTTGACAATACAATTAGCAAGCTGTTTTATTTATAACCAATACACTTTTAATTTTTATATCATTAGGTTTAATGAAAATGTAGGAATCCTAAGCCAGCAGCCTTAATCAGTTCTGACTGATGAAGGAATTTTGAGAAAGAAATTTTTTGTTTCTTGTTGGTGTTTTTTATGAAATCTGAAATACCAATGTTGTTTGTACAAAATGTTCTGAATTGATCATGTTCAGAACTCAAAATTTAGTACCACTGACCTTTAAACATATTTCATAACGAAGGTGAAGTTTCTTATCATATGGAACTACAATTTCCTGTATTTTCTTTTGTTTTGCAGTGCATATTATTTATCTCTTTGTGACCTATAAAGAACTTACACAGAACCTATTAATACTTTTATTTAGGAAAGTATATTGATCTTAGTGTTGCCAAGGCAGCCAAGCTAGCTGTAATGAATATAACACTCACATTGAGTGAAAAATGGAGAAATATTTTTCCAAATGAAAAGACTTTATTTGCCCAATACATGAGCTGTACAGCCAAAGAAAAAGATCACTTTCCAACACCTGGGCTGGGAGAGTTGTTTGAATAAGTCTTCATTAGTGCTCTTCGGTGTTAATCATTTGCTATGAATACTTGTTTGATAACAATGCAATTAAAGTTTGCTGACTGTCATATGCGATCCTACAGAAAAAAAAAATCAAATGGTTTAAGAAGATACCACTTTCAGCTGTTAGTTTAAGGTTATATGAAAACACACTTGAATTATAGTTTACTTGGGCTAGCCTGCCTTAGTTCACTTTAAGAAACCTTGGGAGAATACACTGCTGCTCACTCATAGGGCTCAATACCAACTTTCCAAACTGCTCTAATTCAATTCACAGTAGGTTGTGTCTCCATCCCTCCATGTTCAGTCTGAGTAAGGGAATAAAATAATGCTTTCTCTTTAAGCAGCACCATCTCCCAGCTTACAAGACTATTAGAGGTGCATAAACACCTAGAACTGGCCCATACCCACTTAGCACCCATAAGCAATTCAGTCACTGGAATACTAGTCTTTGCCTTCCAAGGTCCTAACCAGTTTAGTAAGTTCAAAATCACTCTTTTATTTATTTATTTCTCAGCTGCATAATAAATCTTGAATTATTTTCTGCCAAGTAAATAGTGGAGCTTTGAAAGAAATGCCTTTTGCCACCATCCTCCTCACATCCCGACAGTGAGGTCACCCCTCAGAAATAGGAGCTCTTGGTTTGAATCAGTGAGTCAGTGGACATGAAATCTGAGACAGCAGTAGCAGTTAAGATAGTGAAATCTGATGATGATTCTTTAAGACATACATGCCCAAAACTTTTGCTCAGGAGTGATAATACTAGCATCTAGATGACTCACCTTCCTTTCTGGTGGGAGATATTTATGTGCATATATATAATTATACAAAAGTGTATTTGCAATATAACATCTTTATGCATTTCTTGGGGAAGAGATTTCTTTCTCTAAGTAGAAAACTGAAGAAATAAAAATGCACTGTACCATGAAGAAATATCATGTTTTTCTCTTTATGGTGGTACGTTATGTGTGCTAGAAGGCCTTTGCAGTAAGAGTCAAGCCCATTTCAAATCTCATCTTTCTTTAATTAAGGTAAAGGAGTTGCCTATTCTCCACTGAAAATTGATTTTAGCTTTCGTATCTCAACTAGCTTATTTTTTAGCTTATAACATAGTTTTTTTGGGGTTTTTTTTGTTTTTTTTTTTTTAACTAATTCTTTAGCAGTTCACTTCCATATGTCTCTAAAGAAGCTTTGTTTTGGTATAAAGTCAGTCCTTGGTATCACTTCCAGGTAAACTAAGAGGTCTTTTTTGATGGCTGCAGCCATTTGTAGTACACAGCTCCTTCTGTTTCAAAACAAGTGACTAATGAACAATCCTTTGACATCATTATTTTTGTCTGTAAATGTTATGCTTGATAATATGCTGTTGCAGCCTCGCTGACAACAGGAGGATCATTCCACCTCTTCCTTTCAACGCTTTATGTTTTATATTTTCAAGTAGTTTATTTACCTTTCAGTTTTCCCAACAGATATTTTAAATTTGTTCAAGTTCCATCAGCATCCCAAACTGGAATATGACTGCAGATCTAGACAGTTCCCAGAAAAGCCTGTCAGGAATCTGGATTAACATTTGGACCATCAGAAGTTGTGTAAATTAAATGTCTTCTGCACTCATCCATCTTTGATTAGCCTCTCAGATATGACATATATGCTCAAAACGATGATAAAATAGGATCATAAAATGCAAGCCCCAAAAAACCCCAACAAAACAAACTAAACAGCTACAAGAATAAACAAACAAGCAAGCACAAACTCAAAACCACAAAGAAACAAAAACAAACAAAAAAACCCCTAAGAATCCCCTCAGCAACTTGTAAGCAAGAACATGAATGGTGGTCGGTTTCAGAAACTGCAAACGTGACAACAAACTGGTACTGTGGCATTTGGTTTTCATTTTGGGGACCATCACAAAACCAATACATATATTTTACCACATATAAAAAGACACTAATTAATCTATGAAGATAAATCCATCCAATTTAAATTTTCCTGCTTCAGATGGCCTTGGATATAATCCCAAATTATAGGTTAAAATATGAAAAAGTAAAATAATTCAGCCTATACATCCTTTTAAATAAAATGGACTTACTTGATCGTTAGAAAAAAATAGATACTATAGAATATCCTGAGTTGGAAGGGACCCCCAAGGATTATTGATTCTGACTCTGGGCCCTGCACAGGACACTGTGACATGTACACTGCCTTTTACATGGAATTCAAGGCTGTGCACTTGTAGCATAAGAATACATTTCTATGCAGCCTGTGAAGGCACCAGAGCTTCAGAGAAGGGTGAATTTAGGTACATTTCTAAATGCCTTCTACTCTGTAGCAGCATGCTCCATGAAGTCAGTTACACTGGTTCCTATTCTGACGCTCCGAATTCCTTCCTTTCCGAGCACATGATGCCCAGGTCAGTAGCCAAATTTTCTTGTACGCTGCTCATAGGCACAGATGCCTAAAAGCATCTAAGACCTCTAATTCTAAACAATTAAGATGTTTATTGCCTACAGCCTTTGCCTGTAACAGCATTTCCTTTCAAAGCCTCTAGAGTCTTAACATTGTAAGCTGTTTTTTGAACTTCTCCTATTACAGTAATTCTGGGTTTTTTTTCCATTTTCTCCTTCAGGAACAATACCAAAAATTTTACTTTTCTGGAAAACCACTTGTCTAAGGAAATGCATGTTTTGATTTATATCTTAAGTCTTATGTTTTGTTCTCTAGAATGACCCTGGTTGAGCAGGGAGCTTGGACTAGATGACCCACTGTGGTCCCTTCCAACCTGACCTATTCTGTGATTCTGTGATTTTTAATTTATATCTTAGGTGTTAATGCTGATAATTAATAGGCTAAGGCTGGTCCTTTCATACTCTCAGGGATTATAGAAAGTACATTAAATCTTGGAAGCTTGCAGAAGTTAGCAGCTCTGTCTCCTCTTACTGTCAGATCTGTTTATTCCAGAAATCAATAAAGATTTGAAGAATGTAGTTACCCTGAACACACACACACACGTGAAAGAGAAAAAGAAAAAGACAGCTGTAATTTAAAACTGTGCCTGCAGACAGACATCATGAATTATTTTTAGTAGTTACGTTAACATCTTGGGCAGAGGCCTAAACAGCACTTGCATATGTACTTGTACAACAAATCCAAATCTGAGATTCTCATAATCTTTACTCTGTTTCTGCATAACTGTTTAAACTCTGTATGTTCCCCACATGTTCTGAATTTAAATGCATGCCTAAAAAAACAACAGTCTTAAAAAGCCAAGTGATTTGGCGCAAGCCTGCCTGTGACCAGCAAATAAGCTGTCCTCTGCCTTTGTCAATGACAGGCTCTCCAAGGCAGTGAAAGCTAGGTGCAGGCGCAAAATGCAGGTGTGGCAATTCCTGCCTTTTAAAATAGGTCAGTGGAAGTGTCAGGCTATCAAATGTTATATCAGGGAATAGCTAATTGATAAAAATACCTGCCCAGTGATAAATTATGGGATCAGGTTCCTCACAAAATGGAATGACATTTCCTGTAAGACAACGTAATGGTTATATGGTTTGCCCAGGAAGAAACTCAATTACCTTTTTATGGTGCAATAAACTTTGAAGTTCTTGCTGCAATAGCTGGCACCTCTTTGGGAAATGAGATGGAAAGCATCTGCTGTCAAAACAGACCATCCGCTGTTTAGGCTGACTCTCCAGAGATATAGATTTGAATCCCTCAGGGAAAGGATGGTATTCAAGCCAACCAGCTGCTTCTGCCCAAATGCTCCAGTGTGGAAGGGTAACATCACATGGCACACTTTGACAAAAGGAGAGGCATCACTAACAACTCTCTGTCTCATTAAGATCTTTCTATCACATTTTGAGAAGGGATTAATTCTTCTCACGCATGTTAGGCTTGCTCAGTTCAATTGTAATTGATTAGGCCAATGGGGACATTTAACATAAACTTGCCTGATAGACACAGATGGTATTCAACCTGCTCAAGTCTGTTTCTCTAATGTAGGTGTTCTACATTTAAGAGAAGTTTGAGGGCTTCTATTACTTTAGCAGAGAGATAATTGGTCCAGTCACTGGACTTGAGAAAGCTATTGATCTCATCATACGGTGGACACCAACACTTCATCATCTGAATACATATCCAGCTCTGGATAGCTATCAATCATATCTAGCTCTAGACAGAATATAATTAGATCTAAGACTCCGAGTTCACACAGAGATAACATCCCTAAAATTAAGGTATGTTGTATCCTACCTTAGCTGCATAAAAAATCTAGGATGAAAAAGACAGGACTCTCTTATGCCACTGGACTTGCATGGGAATGGGTTCAACATTACCATCTGAAAAATATCCTCAGGGATAGAAGCCAGGGAGTCAGTTGTATCTACTGAGGAGACTCACTGGGTATAGATCCCAGGAAAGAGAATATTTAATTTCATAGAATTGGATGAGCTATGAGTCTGACCCCATTACATTTATTTAATGATTACCTACATGGCTTGGAGAGTGGTCCCAAATTAAAGGTCAGCCTCTGATTCACCTGACACTGAATTTACTCTGACTGGAGTCAGATAAACCCAGAGCTGTTCACTGGCTTGACATCAATGCTTTTCAGCTCTCACTTTCTGTCTGTGAGGAAAAGGTCTTCAAGCTTTCCAGAAGATTGCTGACAACCCTTTAAAGACTTGAAAAACCAGTCAGTGAGTCATGTTTGGTGGGATGCTAATTAGTTCTGATAATTAGTGCTTTATATTGTCTTTTATCTTCAAAGCACTTAAGAAATGCTGACTTGGCATTAATTCTCACAACAGCTTGTCTAACCTTGCTGAGTATACCAACAATTGAGCAGCTGATTCAAAAAAAAAAAAAGAAAAAGAAAAAGACCAAGAGAGAACATCTCAATGTCTATTTTCTAGCACACAGCTCTGCAATAGGTCCCTACTATTGGCAAAAACTGACCATATCACAAATTCAGACAAGGCTGAATAAATTCCTTGAACTTAAAAACTGATACCTCTGTCATGTATACATTTTTGTTTGTTTACATTTCAGAGTGTGCATCCACACACTGGTTTTTGTGACTCCAGTTTTTAGGTGCCTGAATACTCCAGAGCTCCAGGCAAAGCCTTATTCCTTATGCCTTATTTGCAGGCATAAATTTTAATATTTATCAAGGAACCCAACATCTAGCTGCTGTGAAACACAATTTCTGTTCTGTAGGGCTAGCCTTAAAAGATTCATAGAAGTGAAGTTCTGAAAAGAACCTCAAAGATCTTTCTTGTGCTCCTAGGGAAGATCAGATTTTATTTTTTTAACCAAAAACATATTGACCAATTTGCCTTTCTAGAAGTGTTAACAGCAGAGTGAACAGAACGGAAGAGTATATAGGGTTGTTCAGGGAAACTTCCAAGGATGGAAATTTCATTACATTTTTTGGCAATCTATTCAAGTCATAACAATTTTCACCCTGAAATTTTGTTCCTTATTTTCAGTTACAATTTTCTTTATTTGCAACCTGTGGCATATAAATACCTCTTGTCTTTTCATTGTTCACCACCTACAAGAGTCTGGGTTTACAAGGGGCTTTTGGGTCACTTAAGACAGAAATTTAACCCCCTTTTAACTTTCTCTTCTCCAGATCAAGCAAAACCAGTTCACTCCATCTCATACAATATATGCTCCAGTCACTCAAACCTCTTAATGACACTGCTGGACTAACTTAGTACTGGGGCATGCAAAGCTGAACACAATATACCAGATGTGGCCTTCACAATGCAAGGTAAAGGAGAATAAATACTTTCTTTGACAGCTTTGACCTGCTACCTACACTCTAATCTGGTGATTCACATTCAATTTTTTGGCCACCAACACTCCAAGGTCCTTTTCTGCACTACTGCTACCTCAGCAGCTTGTATTGCTGCATGCATTTGTTCTGTCTCAGATGCAGGACTTTGCATTTGCTTTTGCTAAACTCCATGAGGTTCCTCTCATAAAAGTATTAAGTAGAATCATCACAATACTGGCCCCTGATTGTGCTGGTTTTGGCTGGGGTGATCTTCTTTGCTGTAGCTGATACGGGCTTATGTTTTGGATTTCTGATGGAAACAGTGTTGATAAGACAGGAATGTTTCAGTTACTGCTGAGCAGCACGTAGAGTGTCAAGGTTTTTCCTGCTCCTCACCCCACACCACCAGTGGGGGGGCTGGAGGTGCACAAGAAGTTGTGAGAAGGCACAGCTGGGACAGCTGACCCCAGCTGACCAAAGGGATACCCCACACCATATGGTGTCATGCTCAGCATATGAAGCTGGGGGAAGGAGAAGGAAGGGGGGGATGTTTGTGTTTATCTTCCCAAGTCACCATAATGCATGTTGGGGCCCTGCTTTCCTGGAGATGGCTGAACACCTGCCTGCCCACAGGAGGGGGTGAATTAATTTCTGTTTGTGCTTTGCTTGCACATGTAGTTTTTTGCTTTGCCTATTTAACTGCCTTTATCTCAGTCCATGAGTTTTCTCCCTTTTACCCTTCCAATTCTCTCCAGCATCCCAGCACAGGGGAAGTGAGCGAGAGACTGCCTGGGGCTGAATTGCCAGCTAGGGTTAAATTACAGTACTGAGGAATATCCCTGCCAGTTGGATTTCAATTTGTTGACCACTACCATAAAGCCTGGAGTTTCAGACAGTTGTTCATCCAGTTTGTGTTCCATCCAGTCTGCATCTCCTCTTCTAGGCTACGTGTTTGTTATGGGACACTATTGTCAAAGGCCTTGCTTGTTCCAAGGCAAATGGTGTACACCACTCCCTCCAGCTCATACAAAAAGTCACTAGCATCTAAGAAGGCAATCAGTCAAGCATACTTTGGCCTGGGTAAATCCATGCTGTCTGTTCCCAAACACATTCTTGTCCTTCACATGCTTGAAAACAATTTCCATGAGATCTCTCTCTGTAATCCTCTGAGAGACTGAAGGGAGACTGAGTGACCTGTTGTTCACTTTAACATTCTTCCTGCCCTTTTTGAAAAGCGTGCAACATCTGCTTTTTCCCAGTCATCGGGGACATCCTTCAATCACCATGAACATTCAAAGATCACTGACAGTAGTCTCACACACAGTGGTATCAGTAAGCTCTTCAACCTTTCCTCATAGTTAAACTTTTCTAACCCTCTTATCACTCTCTTGATTTCCTCTGAACACTTTCCAGTTCATCTAAGTTTCAGAAGAACACAGTGACCAATACAGGACACGGTGTTCCTACTATTACATACCACTACACTTTAAAATGAAAAGCATCATTGCATTGTTGACAAATGCTCCATTTTTGATTCATGATAGATCCCACACTGACTAAGTGGAAAGCATTGAAGTCCAGTAAGGCAAAACATAGACATTTCTGATTCATAATAAAAAGCTCATATTACCAGGCAATGCTTTTCTCCCAGGAGAGGTTCAGGTTTCCAATATATTGAGTTCAATGAGATTTCATGATTTATAGCATCCATCAGGATCAAAATGATAAGATTCAGTGTCCTTGACCAAGAATTTTGTGACGCAGAATTACTACAGATGAGCTAATAAAAATAATTCACTTGTTATATTAGTCTCATTATATATGTCTGCCCTACCACAAAATGTGGAAATATTCTATTTCTTCTCCAAACTAGGTCACAAAAGTATTTTAGTAGCTGTTTCAGTTAGTTTTGTATCTAATGTTAAATACTTATTCTGAACTCCAGAGTGTTTACATCTGTTGAATATAAATTTTAAGTGTTCAACACAAAACAAAACAAAGGAGGGAAGGAACTTATAATCTTCACTCTGCAGCTGACTACTTCAGCTGTTCATTTGACCATCTAATTAAAACAGCATTTCAATTTCTCACAGAAACCTACTATCAATTACAAGATACCTGGAAATAATTTGACTTGATGTTTATACAAGACAACTAAATAAGCAGGCTGTCACAGTCTTCAGGAAGGGAATAATAAACATTATCTAATCCAGCCTTTCACAGGAAAGGGAGCCTAGATGACATTGTCTAGAATCCTGTCTCATTGCATCTTGAAAAAAATCTCCTATGATAACGACTCTACTGCATCCCTGTGGAGATTGTTCCAGTGACTGACTGGTCTCATTGTAAACATATCTTTCGTATGTCAAGATGAAATCTCTCCCAGTGCAGCTTGTACCCATTGCCCCATGTCTGCTCCATGTCTTCACCCTAGTGAAGACAGACTGTCTTCTTTGTAGCCACTCTTTAGGTACTGGAATACTATGATATGGTCCCTCCTACGTCTTCTCTTCTCCAGGGTGAAAAGACCTAATTCCTTCAATCTTTCCCAACAGGACAGGTTCTCCAGCCTCTTGGTCATCTTCCTGCCCCTTATTTGGATCCTCTCCAGTCTGTCCACATCTTTCTTGAATGGTGGGTACCAGATCCGGACACAGTACTCCTGGTGTGGCCTAATACATGCTGGATACAGTGGGTGACCACAGTTTTATCTCTGCTCATGGATGGAGCCCATGACCTGATTTGCCTTTGTTGCTGCAGCTTGACTCATGTTCATATTGTTGTCCACCAGGAGCCCCAGGTCATTCACAGGAAGGTTGCTCCCAGCCACACAGATCCCAGCCTGCACGGGGTTTTTGGCTATGTCATGTCAGGTGCAGGACCTGCACTTGCCTTTGTGAGACTTCACACAGTTCTTGCTGGCCCACGCTTCCTGCTTGTCTCTGTCTCTGACAAAGGGCTCTCCCTTCTGACAAGACCACCTCACCATCCAGTCTGGCATCATCAGCAAACCTGGTGAGAGTGTTTTCAATCCCTCCATCCAGATAATTTATGAAGATGTTTACCATCCTGGAGCCCAGTATTGATCCCTAAGGGACCCTGCTTGTAACAGACTGCCAGCCTGGGTAAAAAGCATTGATCACCACCCTCTGAGTGCAGCCCATCAGCCACTTTGGTACACATCTCACAGATCACACATCCAACCTCTATCTTGCCAGTGTGTCTTGGAGAAAACTGTGGGAAACAGTGTCAAGTGCTTTGCTGAAGTCCAGGTAAGCAACATCCAGTGCTCTCCCCATGTGGACAGAAGATGTTATGTTGTTGTAGAAGGGGTTCAGGTTAATCTGGTGTGATTCACCTTTGGTAAATCTGTGCTGATTTTTCCCAATCACCTGCTTCATTTGGAGAGCAGTACTTTCTAGAAGGACTAATTCCATTATTTTCCCAAAAACTGAAGTAAGACTAACGAGCTTGTAGTTTCCTAGGTCTTCACTTCAGCCCTTCTTATAGATGCATTTTAAATGCTTACACTAGAATCGAACCTATACTGATAATAAAAAAGCTGATTTCTCTTACACATGCTAATATTATTGATTCTTCCATGATTATGGCTACTGCTAAGTAGTTTTCCATTGAATTCTTCTCTGCCTCAAATGTTAAATTTGGGGAATCGGGTTTTGACTGTGTTTAGAAATTGTTTCATGAGTCTTTATGAAGAAATATCAGTGCTTTGAAAGTTATCAGAAAATATAATCTACACTGTATTGTAATGAGTTCATGTAAAATTCAGATATTAATACTTTCATGTTTACTTCTAAATAATTAATTTCTAAATGTACTATCAGATGCAAACCAAAATGAAATTCAAATAGATCTTCATTATCAATAAAATGATCCTTAGAAATTTTTTATATTTAAGATGTAGAAGCAAACTCTGCAGTGGTTTATTCCTCCAACCTTCTACTCTCATACAGTTTCTAAGAAAATCATATGAGAAATATTCTGACTCATATTTTATAATATATTGAAATAAACTGATATGAGATCACCACTTTCTATCTATTCTCCCATTTGCAGGTGAGAGAAACTTGATATAGAGCTGCCATCTGAAGGATTTTCTGCATTTTTGGAATATCCTGGGTCCATGTCGTCCATAATCATATAAAAGCCCATCTAGAATTTTCAAAATGGTAAAAATAGTTAGAATGTTCTGAAAAATGTCAAACTTTAATTCTAAACAGTCTTTCTAACTATACACTATTGTATTTTATTTGTCTTTGATAACATCAAGAGAAGCACTAGTGTCACTTTACTAGAAATTAGCAGGAACAAGGACTATTTCTTTCCTCTCTATTATTCAATATTATATTCAATATGACTATTCAATAAAGAGCAAATTGCCGAATGATTTTGCATAAGACTGGAATGTCTAAACTACAGGTAGGTCAGTTTCTGAGGCAATTTAAAAAGATTAAAATGGTTAAAATTTAAAAAACTTTGCCCTCCTTTTCTTTTCTTTTTTCTTCTTTTCTTTGTTTGTTTGTTCGTTTTTCACAGGATGTTTTTCCTTTATAGTAAGTAATTTTTCAGCCATAGGTTTACAGTGGGAAGATTCAAGAGCAGAAACACCAATCTCTATAGCCACTGAGTTGCCAATTTGCACATCCCCTCTCCTGTATAGCACAGAATTGTCTCTCTGGCTTTGGCAAAGATGAGAAATAATAAAAAAGCCCACAAACTATTGCTACACAGCTGCCAAGAACATATTTGTGGCAAACACACATACCCAGTCCTCCACAGTGGTTTTTCATTACTTTGATATGAGATGGAAACATGCCTGATGAGGAAGGTGGAGAGCAGCTGAGTTCCCATTTACACAATGGATGCCTCTGCCCTGCTGCATTCATCTTTTTTAAAGCAATTTTTTCCTGAGATCAGAATGAACTATCTGTATCATAAACTGATTTATTCTCTTTTCTTTTTATTATTTCTGAACAATGACTCACAGTGGAACCTGAAAATTTAAGTGATATTTTCTACTGCTTCATTATTCACAGCTATTCTTGGCCTTAATATTTGAAATTGTTAGTAATACTGTTTTCTTTGCTTGTGATGTAACTTTTGTTGGGTTGAAAACAAAAATATAACTATTACTGTTTCTGGAAGCTTTTCCTGGCAGGGACTGAAGGCACCAGTCACAGGTAAGCAGTAAAAAAATGCATCTTTTTCAGACATAGGAGGGATTCCATTTCTTTGCTCTGTGAGAAAAAGTCAATACATTATCACCATAGCAATGCTCGCTCCGAGCTTAAGAGTTTCTGTGAGGAAAGCAAATGCAGGCAGTGTTTTTTTGCAG
Source organism: Pachycephala philippinensis (assembly GCA_013397055.1). Taxonomy (NCBI): domain Eukaryota; kingdom Metazoa; phylum Chordata; class Aves; order Passeriformes; genus Pachycephala; species Pachycephala philippinensis. The sequence continues at coordinate 623,816 of VWZT01012186.1, forward strand.
ACAAAAAATTACTCTAAATGGGTGCCCTAAGAAATATAGCACCCAATGCTACGTCTTTCCCTTTTGTTTATTATATTAACAAGAGAACAGCAGATTGTTGAAACTTTCCAGGGTGCTAAAATTCGCTGAAATCTTGTGCATTATTGAAATATCTAAATACTACCAATTATACCTTTTTCTTTCTCCTTCATATATTTAGTTTCTTCTTTAACACAGATAGAGGAAAAATATCTCCCAGACAATGAATTTGCTGAAGAACCTATTCTCTAGGAATTTTTTGTGTTGTTTTGTACTGAATGGGAAAGACACAACAATTACTTTATCAAAGACAGACATTTTCTTGATTTCACTACTATCCTCCAGAAGGTCAAAGATCTGCCATTTTACCTAAGAAAAAGTTTGCATTTTGTGCTCTTGAAACTATGGAAAGGAAACAGCCTTCTCAAAAGCAGCATTCCTTCATGAAATTTTCTCAAAAACACTCACTGCAATTTTTAAATATGCTGTTTAAAACTCACTAAAGTCTAGGGCATATTGTGCATGCAAATAGAAGTGGACTGTAATTAAGTAAAGTTTGTAACAAACGCTCCACTCCCATTGTCCGTAATTATTTGGATTATGAAAACACTCTAAAAATATGTTCTTGTTAGCTGCTAATATTGCAGCATCATCACTGTTGTCTTTTGAGTTACTAGACAATTTTCTTCATAACTGGTGGCAAGTAGTATAGGATAGATATCGCTCACCCAGTCTCTTATCTATTTTGGACCCAAGTTACAGAGTTCTCTACATAGTCTACAGCTTCAAAATTAAGACAAAGATTGAAAAGGCTATGATATTCTGTGACATTATGTAACTTTTCACTACAGTAGTGAATTTTATGTGAGGAAGCCCAGAGCTTTTGGAACTCTGAGAATGGGAGTTGATTTTCCAAAGCAACTGAGATCCACCAAAATTCCAAAATTCTCCTCAGTTTTTACCCAAGATATGAGACAAAGAGGAAGACATCAAGAGCCTATCACAGCAAGAGAAATGATACATCATGGGATTTTGAGGCTTAAACCATATGCGCAAAACTCAAAGAATAAATTTTTAGTTAGCTAAACTGTTTCAGTAGGTTTAATATATTCTAGGAAAAATTAGAAAAAGAAATCCACAAAATGGCATTTCTATTGCGAGACATGCAGTTTCAGTGAAACACTCGTTAAAGAAAATACAGAAACTATCCTATGACTTGAACTGTGGTATTCTGCCAAACCAGAGGGTGCCTTATACCTTAGGCTTCAAAATTAAATATCCTTCTGCTATTTTCATGTGGCTCTTGAGAGAAAGGAAGTTAGAGGAAAAAAAGATAGGTTTGAAGACTATCCCAATATCCAGTCTTTTGATATATTCTCCCAGGAAGTTTTGGTTTACAGCTCTTTCAGCTAGGGGAGGTAATGGGATATGGGTCTCTCATTTCCTTGGCAACTGTGCTAATCATTAGGTTATTCTATGAAAGAAAAACGTGAGCCCAGCAGAGTTCTCTATGGAAGAGACTGCTGGTGCCTACTTTCAAGTAAAAGCTTTCTCAGGCGCTCTCTGCTGCTCTGTAAGCTTTCAGTCTGCTAAATACATTTTACTGCAAGTGGATAAGATGATAAAGAAAACCATAAAAGCAGCCACAAAATATATATGATGTATTTGGCCTGGCCACTAACAGAAGAGCATTTAACACTGCTGTTAACAGCATTTAAATAAATATGTTTAAACAATAACTTGGCCCATACTGTTCACCTACCTACAGGGACGGGAAGCCAAGGGCAAGTGGCACTAACCACCTCAAATCTGCACTGCTTACTGCTGCCCCTTGATGAACAGATAGTCTGAGGTGGAGGCAATACAACACAGAGACAGTGACTGAGCTAACATTTAAGTACCATGCTCAAGATCACTCTGCAGCCCTCTTTAATTTCACCACAGATGTACAAGAACACAGATAAGTTACTGTTTAAGATTTCTCAAAGTTTTCCAAATCTTATAAAGGCTTCAAACGTATTTAGTGAAGAGTTAATGTTAGAAACGTCTTAGGTTTTGTTATAATCCTCATCTTTTTTCTTTCTTTCTTTTTTTTTTTTTTTAATTCTATTTTAAAACCAGCAGTCCTACCTGGAACAAACTCAGAGCCTTCTGGTTCATAAAAGTGCTTCACAGTCAAAGGATGACCTTGTAACTGAATACAGCTACTCCAAAGACAGGATCAGTTCAAATGTTCCCACAATGGTGAGCTAATGTACTAGAGATGCCATTTTCAACCTTTTCTACTTTTGGAAGCTTAGCCATTTTTCAGTAGCATATAGAACAATGTATGCTCACTGGGAAATAATCATTCTGTATTTCTTAATTACCCTGGGGGTTTTATTATTTGGAAGAAATTTACAGCCCCCAGAAGTCTGTGTGTCATGGGTTAAAATCCATTATGCTGGACAAACATCTCTACATCTCATTCTGCAGTCCTCTCTCATGCAAAATTTTCACTTGCCTTTCTTTTCTATTTAAGTGAGAGTTCTTGATGTGGTTTTTGGTGTCAGTTGACCTCCTGTTTCCTAATTTTTTAATTTTTCTTTTTTTGTGGAGAAGGTGCTTTCTCACAGCTGAATTTGGTGGCTGAATTTGTCCCTTCTTTCCAAGGCAAATACTTCCCTAAACTCTGTAACAGGAAAGACAACTGGCAGATATGTGTACAAACACAGCAAATTAAAATTACACTGAAACCTATATTCACCTAGGCTCATTTCACCTTAAAAACGTTCTGGTTTGCATTTGATTTATTCTCAAGGTAACATAAAAATTTAATTACATTTATTCTAAAAAGCAACTGAATAATGAGTCAATGTGAACTACATTGAACTTCCCCATGAAATTTACACCATCATATTCACTAATTTTAAATCTAATGCAATTTTTAGCATAACAATCTCTTCCCAGTCATCTTTTAAGAGCAAAAGCTGAGATTTTTCTATGGCTAAGGGATGTCACTTTCACAAGAAAAAAACGTAGCAGGCATAATAGAACATGAAATCTACCTGACAGCTGTCTCAGGAAACAAAGCTGTAGAGAAATGTAAAAAATATGACCTGTTCTTCAAAAAAAAAGTTGACAATGGCTGTTTATTTGTCTTTCTTGGAGGGACTACCCACGAATCCAGTCATGAGGAAGATACACTCAGCAGCAGTGAATTAATGAATCCCAAAGGGAAATGGGAAAAGGACAAACTCCAAAGAACCTACCACCCTGAAAACTTGTCCTAAAAAAGTTTATCTTCTAATGAAAAAAAGGAAACTTGTAGGACATTTCTGGTGTCCTTTTTATTATAGGACAGACTTTTAACAAAATTATTACAACCTATTACCTTATAAAATATCTGGAAATGATACTTGATTTCTGGAGTTTAGACCAAATCAGAAGTACAGAGTCAACATCTGACTCCTCACTATGGAAAGAAAAGCTACCTACCATGCTTCAACCCATAGTCTTCACACGCCCTTTAAATTAAATACCTAAGTTTAGGTTCAGGTTCTGAACAGAGCTGAGGCTGAACTAAACCACAACGACTGGACTCAAAAGGTGTTACTTTCACAGACATTGACATCAGCCTCCCTGTTGTTTCCCATTTATGCTCTTATGAAGAAATATCTATTTGCTCCCAGCTGGCTTCCAGCTATCTGGTGTTACTTCTTCCTTCCAAGTGGGGCACACAGAATAAGCACATTGCAAAACAACACTATTTTTAGTAGCTTTCTATAGTCTTTTTGCTCTTAACGTTACATGTAGAGTACAAAGCACTCCCTGCCCTCCTGTTTGAAATGCCCACACAGTCTGACAGCTCTCTCTAACTGAATGTGCAATTGTACATCCAACACTTGGTATGCTTCCAGGAGCCTTCCTAATACTGCCTATTAATCTGGTCATTAAAGTCCTAATTGCGCTTGGTAATTTCCGGAAAGAGAGCGGTTATTTTGGACAAGAGTTTACATCTTCAGTAAAAATATTTTACCAATTTTGTTCACACTTAATATCTAAACACTCCTTTCAGCAAGTATTCTCCCATGGGAACAGCCTCTGATTCGCAAATAGATCAGGTGCCCTTCTCCATTAACCTTCTGGGATAACATGTGCTGTTCCTATCTCTGAAGCCACTGCCTGTAAGACAAACTCCTTTGGAAAGCTCCATGTAGCTGTGGACAGAACAGCTTTTCAAAGGTTTTTCCTTTTTTATTACTTTCTTGAAACCATCAAAGTCATTCAAAGAAGCAACAAGTGTGTAAGTAATATTAATTCTTTAACTAAGAGGTTAGTTGTGTACTTTTCAAGTCTTTTAGCAGGATGTCCCTTAAGATATGGATAGATTTAAAAAGTCCAGAGGGATAGTTTGAACTTTATCCTTGAGCTGAGCTGAGCTCCACACTGTTTGTCTGGATTAAAGAGCAATGCAGATAACTGCCAAGCCAGGAAGGGTTGGCTTGCAGCAGTTGCAAGATGCATGGCTTGCACTGAGCTTCCTGACTCAGCAGGCAAAGTAGACATAGCACACGCATCCACATGACCAAATTCAGCCTTAGTTTTTGTGGGGATATGGAGTGAGAAGTCAGGGGTTCCCTCTTTTTTGCATTCCTGGACAATTGTTGCACAATTTGGGCTGTGGTAAAATTATCAGATTGACATTTTCAGCCCACTAAATGGAATAAAGATCTTGAGTAAACTGCTTTTGGACTACTAAATCCCATCATGAACAATGCTGAGGCGACTAGTTTCACACAGACACAGCAGTCTCAGAAAATCTGTGTTAAACTTGCCTGGGACTAGACAAAGGGATTCCCCACAAAGGACTATCATGAGATCATTAGTATACAATTAGTCTAACTTCTCCATTTTTAACTGACCCAAACCCATTAAAGCAGTCTGTTCTGGGACTTCATTGGCAAACTGCAGTTTTTTCTCAACTGTGGAGCAACCTGCACAAAATAAGGTTCATAGATCCAGTCACAATATTAAGTCCTCTTATCTCACAGTCTTCCATCATCTTTCAGATAAGAGTTGCAGCAAGAATCACCTGAAGCATAGTTATCTCAATGCCAGCCACTCAGCCATATTTCAGCTTCCCTATCTCTGACATATGCTGAATAATCTGTTGGCTCTGGAAAGAATTTCCAGAGATTGCTTATGACAGAATTCTGCCATGTCATGTCCACTGACTTGAGATCCATCTGGAACAAGTTCGTTTCAATGGTCAACAAGGATCTGATTCAGTGGCCTCTACAAAGGCACCAAAGGTGCAGGTGTCTCATAGGACTTGTGTCATACCTGCAGGTCCTCTGTATGGAATATCAAAGACATCCTTAATTCTCTACAACATCTCAAATGATGCTCATCAGTTATTTTTGGGCAACAACTCTGTCCTTCTGCCATGAGACCACTCACTCCTATCAAAGGCTGTCAGTTCTTTCAGCACTTTTGCTGAAGGGATTGTGTCCAGTCAGATCTTGAGCCACTAACACCTCAGGTTATCACTTAAAACATTTAAATTAATGTTAAAGCTGAAAACAACAAAATCCTGGAGAATATGTTACGAACAGAATACAGGAGAGTATGTGGAGCCAAAAACATTTATGATTTTGCTGTTTCTTCTCATATTTCTTGCAGGGGGGGCATAGTTAGATGAACTCATCCTCTCCCCTCCAAATGGAGCAACAGTCACAAAACATGGTGCGGAGGAGAATCTGGCCTTTACATCTCTATATGGGACTACAGAGTCCAGATCACAAGACTTTTTAGTGACGTAGCTGAATCATTTTATATAAAATGATATATATNAGGTGTGCAAAGCTGAATACAGTTGCAAGAAGTGCAACTTCATGTGTGTTTAAGCTGTAGCTCCCCACGTATATCACTGGTTTTGAAGAACAGATTCATCATGCAGATTTCCTCATCAACTCAACCTCTGATTGGAAAGATGGGAAGAAGGCTTCTTTCATGGGAAATATTCCAGCAAGATGACTTTTGTTGTGATACTAATTGAAAGGCCCCCTCTTATCAGACTAAGATTTTATCTTGCTAGTGCTGAAGCCTGGAAAACATTTTTATAAAGTCCTGTAGCTTGAATGACACCATAAAAAGTCTATGAATTTTCCATATCTATTACCAGATTTGCAATTTATACCATCATAGCTTCCGTTTAAAGACATGGGAGAAGAGAGAAGACTCAAGGTCTCTCCCTAGCACTTCCAGATGGCAAAGCCTAATCCACCTAGCATCTGAGTCACCCACTGAAAGCTAAGAGTCAAGGCAATTACCTTCCCAATACTGGATCTTCAGTTACTTGCCTAAAATTAGTTTGGAAAAATTTGGACTCTAAAATGTTTCAACACACTGGCTGGTTAAACTACTGTTGACTCTCACAGAAAGAACTGCAATCTGCAGAGCAGAAAGCAGAGTTGGGAAAAGCAGAAATATCTCAATTTCTTCCACATAAGGAAACCAAATAATCAGTTGAAGCACAGCTTGAAGTTCGGCAGTCCTAAGAGTTCTCCATTCTTGTTGTCACCATTAATCTTAAAAGAAGTATGTTAATTAGGACATCAACTTTTTTTTAAATATAATTGTTTTCAGTTTTGCCCAAAGCAGATGAGTTATCAAGTTTGCAACTATATTTCTTTGGTTAATTTTATGAGACTGACTGGCTGCTCTCTCTTTAATTTGCTAGTATTAACATTTTACTGATCCATTTCTCTGTCTGCACTTAATCATTATTTCTTATGGCGCGCCCCTGGCTCTTGTTATTGCCTGATAAATTGCAAGGCATGTTTTCATAGTTTCTAAAAAAAATTCTGGCATGTCAGAATTTGTGAGCACTGTCTGTATGGTTGATACACAAATAAGTCACCTCCCATTCCCTATGCTTTCGTAAACAAGAAGGGGAAAGGGATGGAGGTTCGCTATTGGATATGAAGCTGGAATGCAGCTAGAGTTCGTAGCTGGACCCAGACATTGGGATGTGCCCTAATGTTCCACAGTTAGGCTGCCCTATATGTTATTAGTATAGCAGAAAGGAAGTCAACAAGAAAATAAAGAGCAGAAATTTGTTTTTCTGATGAGGCTTCCTTCCCAAAGTGTAGTAATGGCTGACCCACTTCTTTCCAGGACCAATGTTTAAAGCCTTGAAATTTTGGCTGCCAGTTCAGACACTGACTACCTATGACTCAGTCAACACTTGTTTCATTGCTGCATTCAGTCTGGACTACTCACTTTAGGATTATTAGAGGATGTTACAGGTTTCATTCAGTAGAAATCAAAAAGCATCTTAAATTTATTTAACTACTCAGATCAAAACCCCAGCCTGGTTGCTTGTTGACCTCTAAAATGCCCTGGTAGAAAGCATAGCTTCATGTTAATAAACAAATTATGGGGAAACATATTTCTTAAGAGAAATATGTTTCTTTACTTTTCATACCTTTTAGATTTCCTAAACAACCAAACATACTAACTTCTATAGCATATTTAAAACATTAGATTATCTGCTATTAGCTACACTCATTGAAACTGAATTTCTATTAGCTTTTATTACCAAGTCACCATAGCTGTTACTAATATAACTTAACTTTGAACTTGGCTGCTTTCAAATACAAATCACTAAGCATCCAAGACATTCCAACTTCATAAAGATATTGCTTTCCTTTTCTTACTAGACATTGAGTAAGATTTTTAAATAATAACTAGTGCCCTTCTGCTAGAGAACCAACTTTTATTTATCAGCATGCCCCTAATTTGGTTAATTTTATTCAAATAAAGCAAACTTCTTGAACTTAAATTTGCACTCATTTCACTTCTGCAAAGACAGATAGCCTTGGCAGCTTCATCATAAATTTTATACAGAAATGTTGCTAATTTAAAAAAAAAAAATTCAGAAGGTCTTAAATTTTTAAGACCTATTCCTACACTGTTCTTTAATATTAGGGAAAAATTGACTCCATGAGAGGGCTCACCTTCTCTATGCATATACCTAAAAATTGCATGGGACTCTATGGCCTACGACCTCCTACAAACATGACAACTGAGGTTCAGATTCAGACAACAATAAATTAAATGCCAGCTTTTCTATTTATCTCAGAACACAGCAGAAGTAAAACTCTGGAAATTCGTGAGGCAAAACAGATCTAGGAAAAAACAAAATGATAAATTTTAGAAGCAAAGAAAAACTTGTTGCAGAACTTCCTAAAACTGGGACAAGTTAAGGGATCAGCTGACACAGCACCTTAGAGCACCAGTCAAAAGCAGTTCCTATACTAAAAAAAAACAAAAAACAAAAAAACCCACCAAGAACCACAAACTGAAACAGCAACAACAACAACAAAGAACCAAAACCCAATCCATACCTTGTTTAAGTGCAATGGAAAAATTAATTGGATGGGCCGCAGCCATGAGCATTCTAATAACTAAGTCTCAGGACTACAGTGGTATATAGCTTTAGCTAAATGTGACCTGGTGTGGAAAACAAAATGACAGTAACTGATTAGCAAAACTCTTGAACTCTGAAAAACAACTTTCTCCATTGTCAAAATAAAGGAATGAAATTAGTAAGGCTTGCTGGAAGACCTTTGGTAAAAAAGAATAGGAGTTTAGGGGCTAAAGAGGATATTTTGAATATTTTGAATTTTGCACTTACCACAGAACAGAGCTATAGTCAAAGGTAAATTGCATTCAATACTCACCTGTAATCAAAGTAAATGGCCTTTTAACACAATCTAGAAAGACCTGCACCGTAAGGCACATCTGCTTTCTTATTTTGCTGCTTTGCATTGCATCAAGATGAGTAAAGGAACTGGAAAACACATCATAACTGCCTGATTAAGAGATGTCTAAAGCTTTTATGTGCTATTCATCTGTTTCAAGCGCTAATTAAAATATGGTGGGCACATCTGGAGGGCAATTCTTTCCACCATAAAAACAAGCAGGATGAACTGCTATTTGGAGACACTCATGTCTTTTCATTTACAATGGAAAGAGCTTGTCTAGTGTAGGCAACACAGCTAATACATACATAGGTGGTTAAAATTAGGGAATCCTGCCTGAAGGACATCGATTATTAGCTGCTTGTGATAGAATGAGATCTGTACTTTGTTAGATTTTAAGCCAGATTAGTCTGAGATGCCTGATCTTTAGATGACTATAAGTAGTCTTCCCTTTTTATAATAAGCATGACTACTCTAAAGAAGGGGTTATAGGTCATCATTCGAAGATGTAACTGTTGTGAGCAGCAAATAATTGAAACTGTCATCGAAATGTAACTAACTAAATCTATATTACACTTTGTTTCTTTAAAATCATTATTCCAATAGCTGTTTGGAATGGAGTGAGGTTTTAAGAAGGTTGTCAGGTTGTCCTAAATTCAACAGTTACACATGGTGCTTTCAGATTATTTCTGAGCACTACACTGCAAGCAGTCCTAGCTTCACAACACCTGTAAAGTGGCTCTGGAAGAAAGAAGTGGGGATAGTACACCCACATGTGACTACTTATTTTGTATGTCGCTCCAAATGCCTGTACCTATTTGGATTTATACAAATACAGGATTCACAAAGCTGATGATTCATTTCTGGGTAAAGCCTCACTGAATATCACTCTTGTATTTCTGTTCCTTGGGTGTTTGTTTGGTTTTTTAGTTAGTAGATGTGTTATACCTGTTTTAAAAAAGGAGAACATGGAAAATTAAACAAATTGGCTAAGAATCCATGTGCTCTATAAGTACTCAGCAGTCAGTCAATCATGAAATAAGAAGTTCTAACATTCCTTCTAGTTTTTTGCTCTGTAGACTATAAAAATGTAAGGTGTGTAAATAGATATAGATGTAATCCAAAGAGATAAGTCTCTACTTGAAAATCACAGCTGCTCCTTAGCCTGATGTCTAATGACGTCTACAAGACAGAATATTAGCCTGGCATTTAATTTATATAACAAGAATGCAATTCAGTGAACACTCTTTCCACAAAATATTTGATTCCTACTGCACTATCACAAGTGTTAAAATGTAGTTCACGCTGTTGCTACTTTGAAAGTTGCTATTTTTAAAACCTTAAATTTTGTGACCAGAACTTATTGATGCCCATGTCAATGCTTGCTGATGATTCATTTGTTTCTAAATACTTCTTTAATATCTTCATGAAACGTTACTGATAAGTAAAGCTTTATAAAGAGAAGGCTTTGTAAAATCATGGCTCAGGCCTGTTACTTCGGCTAAGTAGAAAAGGACTGTGGGAAAGGGACACAGCTGAATTAGAGGTAGAGAGACATGCTGCATGGCTGTCGTGTGTTCACATCATGGTGTATGGGGGTTGGTTGAATTATGTTTGTTGTGCCTTAAAACTATGTAAACTGATAACTGGCTAAATACTTTAAAAGGCCGGGTTTTTGCAATAAAGCGGCTCTCCTTTGCACCTGCCTGGGGTCTCTGCGTCACTACAGACCCTCACCCACAATGAAACATATAAAATATGCACATGAATAGTGGTTTTGATACCTGACAATTAAACAATATTATAGGAACCTGCATTTCTTCACTGGCCCTTGGGGCATGGACAGTGGATAGGGTCAGGTGTAATCCTTTTTGCAGCTAAGCACCTTTGTATTGCAACCTGAAGGGTGCTTCTATCCAAACTTTTTTACGGCACTTTAAACCCATTTAGGCGTATTTCTACTGAATGCAATGTCAGGAGGAATAGGTGTAACTCAAAAATGTGATGTAACAAGATAGAATCACTTCTATTCTTCGTCACTTCTCCATTCTGTAATCAAGGATTACATTTAGTCCTTTTTGATAACTCTGTGCTTTGATGTTAGAGATTTAGGAAATTAGCCTGCTTCACTTTGAGAAATAGTAGTACACAGCTGTGAATGTGCTAAGGTATATGACTCCCAGCTTAAGGCAGTCCCATCTTAAAGGCAGTCCAACCTCAGAGAGAATGATGTTATTGGGGATGAGGAGATGAAGGAAAGAAAGGTGAGAGGTGGTGTGTGAACAGAAGACTAGTAAGAGGCTTTTGTGTGCTTGGCAACTGAACGAACTGAATGGCACTTTTTTTGAGTTTGTAAAATAAAGCCTGTCTGTTTAATAGCAGTAGTGGTGCAGAGTTGGAAGCTGTCACAGCTATACTTTTGTAAGTCTTGTGTCTCT
>VWZT01012186.1:643650-746442 GCA_013397055.1 Pachycephala philippinensis
CTGCCCGCGCCGCCGCTGGGCTGCCGGAGCCGCTACCAGCTGCTGCTCTCCGGGAAGGCCCTGGCCGACAGATACCGGAGGATTTACACGGCGGCGCTGAGCGACCGTGAGCTGGGGAGCCACCCGGGCAGGTAACGCGCGCCGTGCTTGCTCCCGGGCCAGACGCGCAGCCCCCGCCACCCCTCCCATCGCCGGCTGGGAGCGGCCCGGCGCGTGCACCTTCCTCCCTCCCGGCAGCCGCCCTCCTCATCCTCATCCTCCTCCCCGCCCCCGTGCCGGGCAGCGCGGGTGTCCCCGCTGCCATGTGGCCGCCGCCGCCGCGCCCTGGGGGACGGACGGAGGGAAGGGGCGGTGATGTAACCCGGCGGCTGCCCAGGTGCCGCCCGGGCCCCGCCGCTCGCTTGGCCGGCGATACCGCGCAGATGGCGCTGCCGCCCCCTCTCCCGGGGCCCTTCGGGGAGAGTTACCTGTGCTCGCCCCAGTGTGCGGCCCAGCTCCCCCGGGGGGATAGAGAGTGCCTATGCTGAGGCCCCCGGCAGCCCTTGCTCCGGCCAGGCTTGTCGGAACGTGGTATCTCCCGAGACAGGCTGGGCAGGGCACCCGCGGATCCCGCTGGCGGCATTACCCGAGCGAGAAACCTCGGCGCTTTTTCCATGTGCTGGGGCTGCCTTTAGTTGCGCTGCCTTATTTTTCCTGCTCCTCTTTAGGTCATCTTTCCCTTTTGCCATCGCCGTGTAGGCGGCCTCGGTATCTGGAGGGAGGCAGCGCCTTCCCGGGGGAGCCGGGGGATTGTAGGGAGCGGTGTGGCCCCACCTGGTTCCCGAGCACCCCTGCTCCGGCGGATGATGCCGCTCAGGGCTCCCGTTCCCGGTGCTGCCAGCCGGCTCTGGGGCCGCAGCAGGGTGCCTGTTGCTCCTCTGGCCGGGAATGCCGCCCTGCGCTGCTCCCGGGCGGGGTGGGGGCTGCGGGCTGTAGCGGTGCGGGGCCGCGGGGGCCGAGAAGGGAGGCCACCCTTACCCCGCACCCCCGGGCGGACCCTCCCGGCTCTGCAGGCCGTGGCGGGGTGCCCGGTGTCTCTGTGCGAGGGGCTCCCCATTGTTTCCCTCCGGAGGTCGCTGAGGATGTGGATGACACGAAACCGGCACCTTCCTGTGTTCTCAGCTTTCTGCTGCTCTTCAGGCTGTGATGTGGGTGGCCGGGTCGTATGGAGAGCTTTGAGTCATTGTTGTTTTAAGTTTGCAAACGGTTGTAAAGCACGAGGAGGTTGCTTGCTTGGCTTCTTCAGGTTTTTGTTAGTCGGACTTGACAGCAGGACTTACCCCCACCACCCCAAAAAGCTGTGTCTAGGAGTGGAATTAATATAAGAAGCATAACTTTCCCAATTTGCTTATGGTATACTGGAAACGTGGACTGATAACATGGGTATTTGACATCTTTGCAGCTACTGACTTCTTTTCAGAGTGTATGATAGGGAAACTGAAGTTCCTTCCCCCCTGTAGACCTGCAGGTGTTTTCTTACTCCATGTATTCCTTAGTCCAGTGCTTACACTTTTTCCATTAAATCTTCTCTTGCTGCTTTTGAGCTTTGTATTGTTTAATCCCAGGATTGCAAGTGCTAAGTGTAAGGATACTACTAAATGCAAGGAAATCAGCTGTGCAATTGCTCCTCAGTGCTCAGGTACCTGTCTGAATTTTGCCTTAAGGGGTCTGTTTTTTAAAGCAGTAGTTTTGAATTAGTCCTGTTCTCCATGTCTTTTGGTTTCAGGATGATTCAACTGCTATCCCTTATACTTAAAATTGTGGAAAATAATACCTTTGGGTGGGTGTAGTTTACTTGATACTTTTGAGGTCAAGTCAAAGAAGACAGACTCTTCGTACAGAGCAAACAGGTTATATTAAGCTTTGGCAAGTCAATGACAGGTAGTTAATACTGGTGAATACAGCCAATGTGTATTGGACTTCTGAGAGGAGAAATATTTAATAATTATCTAGTCTCCTGCTATCACTACCCCCACTATCGTATGTGGCAGACTGATGGCAGCCAATGTACTGCTTGTGATCTCCGCCCTATCTCCACATCGGTGTCAAAATACTGAAACTTTGAAAACTTCAGCGACCTGGTAGACTCGAACAGAAATGGTCAAAAATGCTTTTTTACGAAAATAATAAAAATTCCAAATACTTTCTAAAGAGATGCTTTAAATTTAACTGCAGCTGCATCTGGTTGCTATGGTAGAAAACAGTGCCAGATAAATTAATTGGAGCTTATAATATAGTTTATGACAGAAGTCTTAACTTGATTTTTATATACATGGAAAATCTGAAATCACTAAGATTGACAATCCTAATCAGTAAGATTATCAGTAAGAGGGTTTGTGACGAGAAAAATGTCTTGAAGTAGCTGAAAAAAAGCTAAACAAATTGGCTTATCAACAGTAATAAAATTCTTCCTGTGTTCCAAGAAGACTAATGTGAAGAAAGATAGTGCAACCTATTTGCAATATGTTGATGTGGAATTTTTGCTTCAAGTCTGCAAAATTATACTCTGCATATACTTCATGGGCCATGACCCATGCCTGTCTCAGTAAGTGTTTCTATTCCAAACCTAACTTTAATGTTTATGAAGAACTGGCAAGCAGTATGAAAATGATTGTGTGTAGAGAAGGAAATCAAACATTGTGGAGAAAGTCTGAAAGTCACAAGATTAGTATCACATTTGCAAGGTGTTTGTGCTGGCTGTCATCTGAAGGGATGAATATCACGTGTTGGGTAGGATGCAGTAATTGGCTTTGAAACAGAACCAGCAGTGCTTTGCATTTCCTCATGTGATACAGGCTGCAGTGTCATGAATGCTGGTCTCCACAGGAGATGGGTCGGTCGGTGTGCTTGCTCCCCCTGCCACGCTGACATAATACTTAGATGGTGTCTTGCAGTAACAGATTAGAGACTCACTCTGGGTTAAAATTAACTTGGCAAAACTGGTTTGTTGTAATCCGGACTAATTCCCTGATCTGGCTCACCTTGTGATTGCACTTGTGACAGCGTGAGGTGAAGGGTTGCACAAAGATTTTTGTGTACAGAGAGGCGGGAGCAAAGAAACTTGTTTTTGTCACTAGTGCCAGCCTAATAATTTTATGAAAGGAAACAGAAAGTATCTAATTCTGCAATTTAATGTGCAGTTATCTTTGTGCAGATAACATTGTTAAGGATTTGCTACAGTACTACCAGCAGTGGGAAATTTAGTAGTCAATTCAAGGTTGGTTTGGAAGAAAAATCTACTCTGGGCGTGCCTCAGTTTATAGGCTCTGCTTTGTGGCCACTGAAATACTTGAAAATAACTGCATAACGTCTAGTGTAGCCATTAAAGTCTGTAAAACACTAGTAGGAAGTATGGGCCTCTTCAGAGGGCAAGTGAAAATCCGTGTTAGACTGTTGTCTTGTATGCTGGGTTCTGGGTGGACGAAACTGCAAGTGTGTACTGATTTTAGTACTGTACCAAAGCTCTGTATTTGCAAAGTAAGGTATTTCTATTTTCACATTTTTGCTGTCTTCAAATACACTTCTTTTTTTTTTTTCCTGTATTATAACTTAATCCTAACGAACATCCCCATCAATCTGAATTGTTGTTGTTATTGCTTGTGCATCTTGGGGGGTTTCCCTGAACTGCCAGTCCCTTTACTATTCTTTCACCTATTTATGCACTACCAGAATTATCAGTTAGGCTCAGTCTGTTCTTTGAGACTTTTTGTCAAATATGGATAGCTATATAAATTTATAATGGCTTTAGTGTGGCCTGTTTTGTAATGGAGGTGTTCACTACATAATTTGGACTAACTTGAAATTGTTATATTGCAATGGCAACGTACTCTAAAATGACAGTAAGTTCATATTCATGCCAAAATGGCCATGACTTTGTTGCTGAAGTTGCCTCTCAACTTAGATCCTTCAAAGATGAAAAGCTTCTGTTTGTGTTGTGGACTCTGGTGTTGTAAAGTGGCCTGACTGAGGCCAGGAAAATTTCAGTGATGACTGGAATGTAAGATTTCTTATATTAACCAGAAATTAGATGGCTGTTTTTTCTAGCTATTTTGGCTGAAGAAGAGCCAGCCAACTTTATTTCATGTTGATTGTTTCATCTGGATGATTACAGCAAATTTTGAAAGTAGGCCTCTCATTCACGCTTGTAATTGTAAATTATACATCCTCTGGACATTAGGTTAGTCTTTAGGCTTTTCAAAACTGACAGAGGCTTCCCTTATACCCTTACTTATGCTCAGTAGTGCAGTGTTTATTTGGGATGTTTCAAGTATATATACTTGAAAATTTAGTGGAGAAATGCTACTGAAGCTTCAGCTTTGCCTTGCCAGGTTTTAAAGATTTTGTAAAAACTATTTTAAACTGAATTTAGGTATATGAGATTTGTGTTAGTTTGATTGTTGGTACCCCAGAAAGCCTTAATTTCTTCAGATCTAAAGCCTTTACAAAAGCTGTTAGCTTTTTTGGTTTGGAACTTGTTGCTCTTTTAATATGGAGTAATAATTGCGAAGAGTTAGGAAGCATTTATTTAGTTGATAAAATAAAGGTTATGTTCATAAAGAGTAGCAAAACTATAGTGGTATTACATTACCTGCTACATTTGCCTGCTTATTCCTGTGCAAAGGTTTGCTCCATAGGTTCTTTCCAACTGAAATATTCTAGTCTAGTCTAATTTATGTTCTCTGTTTTTCAGTTCTTACATTTTGTAAATGTAATCTTACAAAACAAAGTTCAAGTCTTGCGTAAACTTAAAACTTTATTTAATTGGTAAATTGATGTGCTGTTGAGTCTTAGATTAAGCTGTGTACTAGAAGACCTGATGAGAGTTGCTGTCTGCTTTTCAGCTGCAGTGTAGCAATGTTTTAATACTCTATTGCCCTATTGGTTAATGGGGATTAGCAAATGACTAAAATTGTGTAATTTTACTTCTTTGCCTTATATTCTGTTAAGGAAAACAGTTTTATGTAGCAGTTCTTTTAGAAACCTCTACTAGTCTCTTAGTCTAACATGGTTGTATTTGTTCAGTGTTGGTGTAGAAAACATAATAGAAGCTGGAAAGACCCCAATAATATTATGTTGGGAGGCTTAAGATGTGCATTTTATATCTGTATGGATATAAAAAATAATTATCATAATTTATACAAGTAATGTGAAAAATGAAAACACAAATCCATGGCTTGTGGTGGGTTTTTTGGATGCTGTATTTTTTAGTTTAACCTGAGAGAACATGCTAGTTACAGTTTTGGTTTGTTACACAATCTGCTCTGGCACACTGATGGACTGTTGGGTGGCAATTTTAGGCCATTAAAGTTGGGCTGGAGCAATTTAGTAAGTTACATTCCTCACTGCTAGCCATGTTAAACGTAGTAAATGTGTTTCCTGCATACTTAAAAACTTGATGTTGAATTTGTGTTTCTGCTGTGTTAACTCTCAGCTGTCAGAGTTTAGTTTTGGTTTTACTCCCATATTATGATCTTCCTCCTGGCCAAAATATTTTGAAGATTTTTTTTTTTTAGTAAATTCTCCTCCTGACATATGACTATGTATGTTTTGCCAAACCCATGATTTAAAGACTGTTTATGTCTTTATAGAAAGCACATGTGCTGTATCAGTTTTTGGTACGTTATGCAAACTGTTTTCCTAATCCTTAGTTTACTTTGAAAACTTGATCCCTTGCAGCATTACTTGAACACATGGTTACATTTTTGTCTTTTTCTTTCTTACCTTGCTTGCCATAACACTGCTTTGCGCTGAGGTGCTGACTGCAGTAGTACTCCTCTAATTAACTTAATTTTTTATGTTGTAAGTACATTTTGGAGCTGATCTATGCCAGTGGTCTTTCACAGCCAATTCCTACTGTTGTGCCCCTTCATAGGATGAATACTAGAAATTAGCACAGGAGATTAGGCTCCTTATGCTGTAAGTGACTGCATTAAGGCATATGGTTTCTGCACTTTTAGGTTTAGTGTTTCATATGTTTTGAAGCATATTAATATGTTTTATATGATTTTTTCTTAGTATATTGTGGTACATAGCATGTTATAGCTCATTCCCTTTCTTCAGACTGATGAATGTGTTGATGAACTTAATTAGATGAACTTAAACTGAATGAGAGTTCTTTCTTTGCATCTAGTATATCTGTGACTACTTTGGCCTGAGAAAACTGTTTTTTTGTTATTAGTTTAATAAATAAATTTATGCCAGTTGTACCCATTATAAAAGAATCAAAAACTGAACTTCCTTGTCCCCACATGAAACTGGAGATGTGTGGTTAGATTAGTGCATTTCCTTATTTTCATTTTCTTTCCGTAACTTTCTTAGACTTGTGTTCCCAAGCATTATTGTCATGTGTAATGCGTTTTGAACTCTTGGAAAATGCTTTATAGATTCCGTGAAAGGCTGTTGTGGTTTAATCTCAGTGAGCAGCTAAGCACCACACGACTCCTTGGTTATTTCCCCCTTTAGTGGGATGGGGGACAGTTGGAGGGATAAAAGTGTTAAAACTCACGGGTTGAGGTAAAGACAGTTGAGCAGGTAAAGCAAAAGCTGTGTGCACAAGCAAAGCAAAACAAGGAATTAATTCATTACTTACCCTCAGCAGGCTGACGTTCAGCCATCTCCAGGAAAGCAGAGCTTCATCAGTCCTGGTGACTTGGGAATACAAACACTGTAACTCTGAATGTATTGTCCCCCCATTTCTTCCTTCTTCCTCCCCGCTTTATATACTGAGCATGATGTCATATGGTAGGGGATATCTCTTTGGTCAGTTGGATTCAGCTGTCCCAGTTAAATCCCCTCCCAACTTCTTGTGCACCCTCAGCTTGCTTGCTGGCAGGCCAGTGTGAGAAACTGGAAAGGCCTTGACCCTGTCTAAGTGTTATTCAGCAACAGATAAAGCACAGGTGTGCTATCAACACTGTTTCCATCACAAATCCAAAACATACAAGCATGATACAAGCTGCTTGGAAGCAAATTAACTTTACTGTAGCCAAAGCCAGATAAAGTTAAAAAGTAGAAGTCTGCTGTTTGTAGTTTAAATTCACAGACGCCATGGTATTTAGATTATTTTGGCCATGATTTCTGTCAGTCTAGAAGAGTTTCTAGCTAAGAGTTTTAACCTCAATGGGGTTAAAACTGAAGTCTTCCTCTTTCTTCTCCACTGTGCTCCTTGTTGCAGTTGGTGACATCACTCATCTTTTCTATTGCTGAGCCTTTAAGCCAGCAACTGTGTCTATACAGATCTGCAGCATGTCATTTACATTACACTGAGATGAGCTTGTTGTTAAATAAATACCTTATTCTATTTTTATGATTTCAGCCTCTTCTTTATTTTGTTTCACCACGTTACATGTAGTCACTTGTGACTTTCCTATCTGATTTGGCCTTCCTTTTCTCTCCCACTAGCCAATGCATAGTTTTTTCCAACAGATGTGCTCATACGTCTTCATTATGCTTGTATGTTTTCAGAGTAGTCATGTCTCTATTCCATTTCTCTTCAAACCAATCAATTCTCTATCCCATTTTGTTTGTAGAATATATGGTAATACAGGGTAGACTGTTTACAGCTGTAAAGTGAGCTGGTGAGTTTTCAGTTATTTTCACTTGGTGGTTGTGTCTTCTGCTATTTATTGCAGACTAAGTTAGAATTTCTTTGGTTTGCTTTTGATAGTAATCACTTTAATGATGTTACAGTGTCATTAACAGGTGGTAATATGCTTGTTCTTGGTAATTTCAGATCTTCCTTGACTTCATGGAGCATATTTTCTAAATTAAAGCTCTGCTGATATGATTCTGTGTAAGATAGCTTTGTATACACTTCAATTTTGTTGGTTGTGTTTAGATAGGAGAGTGGCCAAAGGTGCAGATCTTGTCATCTTTGCTGTGGTTGAATGACTTTCCTAATGTAAAGAAAAAGTCCTAGGAATGTTTAAGGAGAAATACTTCCCTCTGCATTGAAAAACTTGAGGAAGAAGAATTTCCTTGCATGTGCTCTTACAGATCTAATTTCATAGATAGCATTGAAGTGAGTAATGAAAAATCAGATAATAACAGAAAAGAAACCCCAACCACCTGTCAGTGGTTGTACTGAGAGACATTCTCTTTGTGTGGAAAACACTTAGTAGGGATGCTTTCTTTTGAGTTACTTTTCTTTGAGACAGATTTATGCTGTTTCAGAAACCTTTTCAGTTACAAAAGGGATCAGATACTGTTCTGCACTTTTGTCATGGTTAAATGAAAATCAGATCCATTTTACTTCTGCAGTTGGGGTTTAATTTCATTTTTAGAACCTATAGTATTTGTGTTTGTCTGTATTGGAGAGGCCATAGGGTATTCCAGAAGCTGGAAGAACTCCTTTCTTAAGACTCCAGAATTTTGGCTTTCAGAAAAATGGTAGTTGTTAGGAAAGTTATTGTCATAGTGAAATAGTCCTCAGTTATGAAATCAATGATTAACAAGATGTGCAGCTTCAGTTCACCAGCAATAGCACAAAAATCCCAACTGGAAAATCAATTAGTAAGGTGGCCTTTTTCTTCTGTTTTGAGTTTTTTTAACCTGTTCTTTTCAGATGCCTTAGAAGCCCAGTGTAAACCTGTCCTACTAGTCTGCCTATGTTTCCCTCTAAGCCTGTGGTAATTGGATTGCAGCTGATGTTCCTTACCCCGATTTACGGATTTAAGGGACGGGATTTTGATGATTTTTCCATTTGTAGATATACTGCTTAAGCCCTGACTTTCCTTTTATTATTGGCATGGATGAAAATTCACGTCAGAATGCTTGATTAATTATTTAAAGAAGATAGTGTATAAGCTGGTAATGGCTTGGAGAGCATACACATGGCTCTTTGAGTGACAGTTGACTTATTGCCCACTTCACTGAAAATGTTAAATTTTAGGCTTACTAAATAAAAATACCAATAATTTTCAATATTTGAGGTAATCTGAGATAATACTGTCAGCAATCAAAAAATACTAAGCTTTTATTATTTGGGGAAAATATTAGTTGTGCTCTCAGTGTTGTTTTGTGGTCCACCTATTAAGCTGGGCAGTTTCCCACTCTAATGATTCTCACAGCTGAATTCCTTAAAATTACGTAGCCCTTGGTGAAAAATAACTGTAGGCAATCTACAGATACCTTCCAGGCAGGAAGAGCAGTGGATGTGCTGCACCTCGAGTGAGGCTTTTGACACTGCCTCCCACAGCATGCACAGGCTGATGAAGGATGGGTTATGTAAGTGGACAGTGAAGTAGTTCAAGAACTGGGTGGATGACCAGGCCGAGAGGTTTGTGATCAGTGACGCGAAGTCCAGCTAGAGTCAAGTCATCGGTCATGTACCCTAGAAGCTGGTCCTGGGGCAAATGCTGTCTAGCATCTTCATTAATGGCCTGAATGCTGGAACAATGTACCCCCAGCAAGTTCACACATGGTACAAAACAGAGAGGAGTTCCTCATATACCACATGGTTGTGTTTGCATTCAGAGGGATCCGGCCAGGCTGGAAGATTTGGGCTGAGTGGAATTCTAAAGTGCGACTAGATGAATTGCAGAATCCTGCATCAGGAATGAAATAACACGGGGGGGCTGACCAGCTGGGAGACAGCTCTGCAGAGAAGTGGCTTGGTGTACTGGTGGGCAACAATCTGTGTGCCAGTGATGCACTGCCATGGCAAAGGCAGCAGACAGCCTCCTGGGCTGCGTTAGGAAGACTGCTGCCAGCTGGTTGAAGCAGGTGCTCTCTGCCCAGCACTGATGAGGCTGCATCTGGAGTGTCAAGTTTGGACTTCCCAGCAGAGGAGAAAGATACTGCAGAGAGTTAAGTGCAGGGTCATGTCAGTCACTGAGAGGGTCTGGAGCTTTTCTTCAGTAAGGAAAGGCTGAGAGGGCTGGGACTATTAGCCTGGAGAAGAGAAGGTTCAGGAGTGATTTTGTTAATGCAGCGAGGGAATGAAGAAGGGAGAGCCAGATGCTTCTCAGTATTGCCCCCCACCCTGACACAGCACTAATTTGGAACAAATTAAAAATCATGAAATTCCAGTGCATTCCAAGAAAGCAAGTCTTCACTGTGGGAAAGCTCAGGCATTGGCAGGTGTTGTCCAGAGAGGTTTAATATCTCCTTGGAGGTACTAAAAATGCAACTGCACATAGTAATGGGCAACCTACTGTCTCTGACACTGCTTGAGCAGGAAGTTTGATAGAATCAGACACAGAATCACAAAACGGTTGAGGTTGGAAGTGACCTCTGAAGTTCGTCTGGTCCACCCGCCTGCTCCAACAGGGCCACCTGGAGCCAGTTGCCCAGGACCATGTCCAGATGGCTTTAAGTATCAGCAAGGATGGAGAGACTCCACAGGCTTAGTGATAACCTGTGCCAGTGCTCAGTCACTCTCACAGTAAAAAAAAGTGTTACCTTAACAGGTTCCTTCTAACCTGAATGGTGTGATTTTATAATTCTTAGGAAAATAGACCAGAAGGAGAAGGGATCTATATGAAGTTTATTTGTCCTCTGAGACGATGTGTCACAGGGAACAAACATGGTACTGATCAATCAGATCTTCCAGCAGAGCTGTGTTGTAAGATGGTGGTTGTTGTGTTACTAGAAACAGATCCATTAAATAGTTTAGGTTTGAAAAGAGATCACTGAGTTCCACTGTTAACCCAGCACTGACAAGTCCACCACTGAACTGTGTCCCTGAGTGTCACATCTACATGCCTATTAAATACTTAAGTGGTGGTGATTCCACCACTCCCTGGGCAGTGTGTTCCAGTTACTGAAAACCCTTGTGGTGCATGATTTTCCCCTAATATCTAATGTAAACCTTCCCTGGTCCAGCTTGAGGCCATTTCCTCTTGTGCTGGTGCTGGTTACTTGAGAAAAGAGATGGACCTCCACCTGGCTACAGCCTTTTCTCAGAGATTTGTAGGGAGGAATGAGGTATCCCCTGAGACTCCTTTTCTCCAGGCTAAACAACCCCAGCTACCTCAGCCATTCCCCATAAGACTTGTTCTCCAGACACTTCACCAGCTTTGCTGCCTTTCTCTGGGCATGCTCCAGCACCTCAGTGGTTTGTTTTTTTTTTTTTGGAGTGAGGAGTCCAAAACTGAACACAGGATTCCAAGGTGCGGCCTCAACAGTGCCTACTACATGGGGTGATCGCTGCCCTGGCCCTGCTGACCACACTATTTCTGATACAGGCCAAGATGTCATTGACCTTCTTGGCCGCCTGTGCACTCTGCTGGCTCATGTTCAGTCACTGTCAACCAGCACCCCCAGGTCCTTTTCTGATGGGCAGCTTTCCAGCACTTCCCCCAGCCTGTAGTGCTGCAAGTGGTCATCGTGACCCAAGTGCAGGACCTGGCATTTGGACTTGTTGAACCTCACACATTTGGCCTCAGCCCAGCAAAGAGTATGCACTCCCAAGCCATGAGCCGCCAGTTTCTCCAAGGAAATGTTGTGGGAAACAGTGTCTAAAAGCTTTATAAAGGCCAGGTAGACAACAGCCACAGCCTTTCCCTCACCCGCTAAGTGGGACACCTGGTCACAGAAGACCAGGTTGGTCAAGCAGGACCTACTTCTGATAAACCCATGTTGGCAGCCCTTGGTCACCTGGTTGTCCTGTATGTGCTATGTGATGGTACTCAGGATGATCTGCTCCATGACCTTCCCTAGCACTGGGGTCAGGCTCCCAGGGCTGTAGTTCCATGAATTCTCCTTCCAGCCTTTTTTGTAGTTGGATGGCACATTCACTGACTTTCGGTCAAGTGGAGCTGCCCTGGTTAGGCAGAACTGCAGGTAAATGATGGAAAGTGGCTCAGTGAGCACTTCTGCCAGCTGCTGCAGCACTCTTTGGTGGATCCCACCCAGCCCCATAGACTCGTGTGTGTCCAAGTGGTGTAGCAAGTCACTGACCATTTCCCCTTGGACTTACGGGGGCTGAATACCTTGAGAACACAACTGGACTGAGGCAGGGAAGGCATTAAGTACCTCAGCATGTTCCTCATCCATTACAGGATGGAGATTGTCCTTGCCCTTCTTTTTGATACAAACATTTTTAGAAACATTTATCAGGTCTTCATGCTATAGCTTGATACGAGTAAAGGGAATATGAGAGGAACTGAAAAGGTAGCAACAGTCTCAGTTTTATTTAAGACAAAGCAGCATATTTGTCCAAGCATTCGTCTAGGAAGAACTGCATGGTAACAAAATCCAAATGTAAGTGATTTATTATTTAGAGTATTTTTGAACTGGTTTAGGGTGTTTTGCGTGTTAACCTGTTGCTGGGTCGTGTCTAGTGGCAATTAGTCCCCAGTTTGGGGATATTACTACAAAAATCTTAGCTTTCCTTTTCTGCAACCTGTCTTTGATGTGTTGTTTTTTCTTTTTTTTTTGGGAGCAAATATCATATTCAAACTAGTTATACATCACAACAGGCAAAAATATGGTATATGAGCCAACTGTCATGCAACAGAGCTACTTTGGCTGTGATTTTGGCAGAAGCAGTGTCTGTTATTTTTCCTATCCTGCCTACAACTTCAAAGAGAAGGGAAGGTCAAGCAAGTGCTTCATGGAGGTATTTTTCATGAAGTATTTTACAAAGCAATTGTTCTCTTTTCAGACGTATTCTGAAATCCAGGGATACTAACCAGTGTTGGCAAAAGGCATTTTTTCCTCAGGTGTTCTGTAGATTTTGTTGCCAAATTGCAGTGAAAAGATTTAGTGTATTTATTCCTTCTGAAAGCAATGTTCTTGGCTTTATTTCTATCTGTGATTTGTAAAATTTTGGGTCAGTTTGTGATGTAAGTATATGGTATAGTATGTACTTGGTGCATGTTTATTTCATAAAGCTTACCAATACTTGGTTTGGCATTACACTGGGAGTTTATGTATTTGTGTGATACGCATTTGTGTGCCAGGTTTCAGTTTATATGCATGTATTTTATTCCCTGCTAACTATTTTATGGCAAGTGCTTTTGGAAACGTGGATAGGTATTACTGTAGGTGATATGAAAAATGAAGCATTCAAAAGCTCTTGGAGCTATTGTTTGTAAGCAGACATTTTGTTTATTAAGACAAGAGCAGATTGGGGGTTTTGAGTGATACTTATTTTCCTTCTTTATTCTTGCAACCTACTGACACTGTCCCTCCCCATGGTTGAAAGTGTGCTGGATGTTCCAGCAGTAAAAGGAGCGATAAACATGTTGGCTACTTGGTTATCAGTGGAAGATGTCTGCAAGGACAGAAAGTTAAGCATGGCAAGCCTCAGGAAAGTTCGGTTGCAGGGTGCTCCAACAACCTCTAAATGTCATGGAACATTTGCTGCGTCCTTTTGACTTGAGCCACTTTGACGCTAATTGGTAATTTGTGTCGGAGTGAGTTAGATGGAGAAACACAAAAGTGAGGACAGAATTAGGTGTTTGGTATAGGCCGGACCTAACACTAGAGCCATTTTCTGAGCATCTCCCACTTTACAGTTATAGATGCAATTCTAAAGCACCTACTGTGAAGTGACACATTCTGTATGCCAGCTTTATAGAAGGTGTTTAGTGTTTTGTTTAGGTGAGTTGTTTACTTTGGATTACTTTATGGGGCTTATTGTAAGGCAGTTTCTCATTACAGATGCTTAGAATTCTTGGCAGCTGAAATAACAGTGCAGCGATTACATTGAGATAGAAGAAATCAAAGGGTATTTTGTTTGCAAGGACACAGTACATACCTAAATATGGGAGATGTATGTGGAGGCTCTTAGGAGAGGTGGTTGCTTTCAGAAAAGAGTATCCCCCAGTTGATAGAAATAAGGCTGCTGAACACGGAAGCTTTATGTACATGTGGAGAGGTATAAAATAGGGAGTATGCATGCAGCAACTTTAATATGTTTTACAGCAAGGTTTGTTGGTTGCATTTTGTAATGTGGTACCTCTTCATCTCCTTGCCAACATGCAGCCTCCATGTAGTTTTCTTGATACTCAGTTCTCTGGTCATAAAACGTCTTCTCCGTTTATAGATTAGGCCATTGAAGCTCTGCCTACTTCCTTTGTTCTGTTTCTTATCATTGTCAACTCCTTCATGTGAGCCATTGCTTGCATATTTCAAGCTTCTCTTGAACTTTCTCTTTTCTTTGTTTTACCCCAGCTGTATGTTTGCCAGATGCTTCTCAGTTGTTGACAGCAAGTCGGGTTGTCCTTTAAAATAAGGTGGTCCCACAATTTTGAGGTCTTCTCAAATCTTGTGAGCAGACTTGAAAACCCTTTTTTCTTCAGTATTCCCTTTCCTTTATTTTGAAGCTGTTATAGTTGAACTTGTGTAGCAATGAGATTAGTGTGTAGTAAGTTTCTTGCTGGCGAGTGACCTGATATTTATCAGCTGTAGTTCTCTGTGTTTGATATTAAGTTGCCTTGAAGCTGGATTACAAATTTTAACAACTGTTTTGGAGCACTTCAGAGGATGAAGTAAATGGCCTGGGAGATAAGGAAGCCCACCAGAGGCTGCAGTTGTTTTAATGTCTCTCCGTAATGGTATTCTTTTTGTGATCAAGTGTAAGATAGATTACCTGCTTACAGAAGAGAAGGAAAAAACCTCGAAATGCACGTTGTTGTATTTCATCAGAAGAGTACCTTCTGGTTTTTGGAACAGCAGGAAAGTCTGATGCAGATCTGATGGAACTTATATCAGTTAGTATATCAGAGCTCTTACTCCAGCCTTGGGCCTGCACCAGGAAGCATGCACTCAAGAAGTGGGCTCATGGGAATCTCGTAAGGTTTATCAAGGCCAGGTGCAAGGTGCCTCACCTGGATTAGAGCAACCCTCAGTATTAACACAAGCTGGGGGATGAACAGATGGAGCAGCCCCCCACAAGAAGGATTTGGGGATGCCGATGGAGGGGAGACTGAACATGAGCCAGCAACAGTGTGTGCTCACAGCCCAGAAAGCCAAACATGTCCTGGGCTGCATCAAAGCAGTGTGGCCGCAAGGTGAGGGAGGGGATTCTGTCCCTTTGGTTTGGTGAGATCCCACCTGGAGTGCTGCATGCAGCTCTGGAGTCCCCAGCACAAGAAGGGCATGGACTTGTTGGACTGAGCCCAGAGGACGGCCACCAGGATGATTACAGGGATGGAGCACCTCTGCTACAAGGAAAGCCTGAGGAAAACTGGGATTGTTCAGCTTGGAGAAGGGAAGGCTTTCGGGTGACTTAATTGTGGCTTTCCAGTACCTGAAGGGAGCCTATAAGAAAGCTGGAGAGGGACTTTTTACGAGGGCAGGTACTGATAGGACAAGGGGGAATGGTTTCAAACTGAAAGAGGAGAGATTTTGGTTAGATATTAGGAGGAAATTCTTTACTCTGAGGGTGGTGAAGCATTGTTGTTGAGGCAAGGTTTCCCAGAGAAGTTATGGATACCCTGTCACTGGGCATGTTCAAGTCCAGGTTGGACAGGGCTCTGAGCAACCTAATGGAAGGTGTCCCTGCCCATGGCAGAGGGTTGGATTTAGAGGATCTTTAAGGTCCCTTCCAACCCAAGACATTTTATGATTCTATGATTTTCAAGTAGGTGCAAGTGAAAAAAGCAGGTGTTGCTCCTGTTGTCTTATTGTCTAGACTGTATCCTTCCTCAAGTAGAATTTTTAGTTGTGTTGCCTTCAGCCTGACAATTTGGCTGCCTCTGTTCTAGATAAAATGACTGTTAAGTAGATTTAAAACTCCAGAGGAGCCCACCCTGGTGAGATGCTGTGGAATGGCTGTCGAAGGGGGAAGCCTGTGAGAGCAGGTAGTAGCTGTTGCTCTGTGTCTGGATCTGTCCTAGGTCCTGAACTGTGTAGTCTCTCACTGCAAATTTCAGAGTTGCAATTTAAATTGTAGATGAAAAAGTTAATAGAGAATGCAAAACTGTGGAAGATTAGATATACTTAAGGCTGTAAATGTTTAACTTCAGAAAATCCCACAACCAAACCAGTAAGCAAAAATGTAAAACCAATAATGAATAAAAGGTACCTCATGAGAGATTCTACACATTCTATAGAATTGTAAAGTGATTGTGACTCAGAAGAAGACAGGTTATTGGAGTGTTTCAGATTTTTCTTTCAGATTGTGAGATATTCTTCTGTGTAGGAAACCTGAAATAATTCTTGACCTTTTCTTTGTATTTTCAGGATTGCGGGACTTTTCTTTTTCACTTCATTTTTTTTGTTGTTGTTGTTTTCTGAAAAAGAAGGACTGGTTACGAGAGAGCAGTGAAATTAGATGTTAGTGATGTAAATGAGTTATTGTTTAGGGTGAAGGAACTGAGACTGCTTAATTGTCAGAACACTCATTTCTCCTCAGACTTGAAAAATTCAAGCTAGCTATGGAAAAAGAGAAAAATAAACTGATTTTTCTGTAATAAAGGTATGAAAAATAGCATTTAATTGCCATAAAGGCAATTTAGAAAAGACCTCAAAAAGAGTTTTCTAGTAGGATTACATAGGACATGGTGGGAGTGTGATCATTTGCAGTGTTTAATATCTCTCCAGGGAAAATACTTGTTGGGAATGCAGTGGAATGTGACTAGAATCATAAAATATGATGGTAGTTGATAGAATATGAGTTGGTAGGGACCCACAAGGATCCTTTCATCCAAGGGATCATGCTTTTGGATGAAACACCTTTTCCTGATATCCAACCTAAACCTCCCCTGACTCAGCTTCAGGCCATTTTCTCAAGTCCTGTCACTGGTCACCAGAGTGAAGAGATGTGTACCTGCCCCTCCTCTTCCCCTCACGAGGAAGTTGTAACTGCAGTGAGGTCTCCTCTCAGTCTCCTCCAGGCTGAACAGACCAAGTGCCCTCAGCTGCTCCTCACATGGCTCCCCCTCCAGACTCTTCACCATCTTTGTGGCCCTTCTTCGGACTCTAACAGCTTAATGTCTTATATGGTGGTGCCCAAAACTGTCCCCAGCACTCAAGCTGAGGCCGCCCCAGTGCAGAGCAGAGCAGGACAATCCCCTCCCTTGCCCGGATGGCGATGCTGTGCCTGATGCATCCCAGGACAGGGTTGGCCCTCCTGACTGCCAGGGCACTGCTGGCTCACACTCAGCTTGCCATTGACCAGGACACTCGGTCCAGGAAATGGAAAGGCTGACCTTTTGGGGTTCTTTCCAGATACTCTTTTTAATGATTCTAGAGTACCTTCCATTTGACAAATTTTGTTTTAGATTTCCTGGTGACATGCACAAGCTTTCTTTGAAAAAGTCTTGTTAAAGGTCCTGTACAGTCTCCGTGTTGATTCATCTGCACAGAGAAGATTATGATTGTTGCATGTAAGCATGTTCTTTGTCATGCCCTTCTTAGTGTACTTGTGGTTGCTGGTTATATCCAAGAAAGTGTGGATCAATTCAAGTGACTGGATTGTCTTAATGCAGACATGTATTTTAAGTGTGATGAAGTGGTTTTCATCCCTTGTTCTCTTGTCAGCTTTGTGTACTATTGTAGGTTTGATTATGCTGACTAATTCCCATAGAAGTTGCTCTTATGCCTGATTTTGATGTCTGTTTGCTGATCCAGATGGTGAACAGATGAAAAGCTCAGTATGTCTCTACTTGGAAGCATAATCAGAAACATGGCATGACACCAGGAGAAATGCAAAACTCAGAATGAGAAAAAAATACACTCTTTCCACAGTGCAGAAGCATGTTTATTCTACAGTCAAATTCTGCTTTGTTTTATAAACAAACGATGAAGATCACAGAATAGTTGAGATTGGAAGGGACTTCCAGAGACTGTCTAGTGCTCAAAGCAGCATCAACCAGAGCAGGTTGCTCTGAACAGTGTCCAGCTGGATTTTCAGTATCTTCGAGGAAGGAGAACTTGTAGCCTCTCAGGGCAACCTGTTCCAGTCTTTGACCATTCTTAGGTTTAGTTGGAACTTACTGTATTTATTTTTTTTCTCCATTGTCTCTTGGTCTGTCACTGGATATTGCCTAGAAGAGTATGTTTCCATCATCTTTGCTCTCTCCCATCAGGTGTGTATTTGCATAGAGGATATTCCACTGCCACCCTCACAGGTTTTCTCTTTTCCCAGTTAAACAATCTCTGCTTGCTTGGTTTCTTCTCTTATGACAGATCCTCCAGTTCTTTAAGCATCTTACTTGCCTTTCTCAGGACTCACTCCATAAGCAAGTATCTCTTGTACTGGGGAGCCCAGAGCTGGTCACAGTATTCCAGATACGGCGTTGCAAGTTTTGTGTAGACATGAGTCAACTCCCTCAACCTGCTGGCATCAGTGAGCTCTTCTGCACCCCTTTCTCTTCAGGGAACTGTATCCCATGGATTCTTCAAAGCAGATTGATGAACAGGCCAAAGTCTGTTCTTACGAAGTTGAGGGTTGTGATCCTGCCTTTGTCTTGCTCCCTTTTTTCAGGTTCCTGAACTTCAGCTGCACTATCACTGCATCCAGTAACACAATATACTGTGATGAAACACCCTCTAACTTGATGGTGACTACATGAGTGATAATAGCTTGCTGTTGCAGTCTACTTGACAATTTGAGCTTGGGATTTCACTTTGGGCTGTTCAGAAGCAAATGCTTCCTGCATCTTGTCCAACCAAGTTGATCGCCAGCAGCAGTAGTTTACCTAATGGAGGAAACAAAAGAATTGTTTGATACCACAAATCTGATTGTTTTATTTCCAGTGTTTACTGAATGAGGCTGTTGCCTCATAAGCGAATTTCCACAAGCCCTTGAAAGCTTAAGCTAACTGTGTTGAGTAAGCACTTATGGAAACAGAGTAACAGAATATATTTGTCATTTGGCTGAACACAGCAACTCTTTGCTAGACCGGTCCTGTCAACAGTATATTTCTTCCCATAGATGCTTAGCCCTTGAACCAGAGCAAGCAAGTTTAGTACAAATGCACTGACTTGGAGTCACTAGGAAGTCTTAAAAAATTGAGCGTATCTTAGCATGTGGTTTACTAAATTCACTAAATTTTCAAAAGTGTACTCAAAGACTTAACAGCAGAACAACTGTGTCTTAATGCTGTACTATCGTGGTCTTTGGTACCATGTTTCAGAGGCAAAGGTTTTAGGTAAGACAGCACTTGAATAGCACTTTTGTTGTTCCCATTCTGCTTCAGCAGCAGAGACAGAATAATATTTTTTACACTCATTAGACAGATATTTAGTATAACATACTGTTTAGAAAGAGTTTATGCAGGTGTAACACTAACATAATGTTAATCCATGTTGAGTAATTCAGTAGCAGCATTGAGGGGAGGAATACACACTCAACATCTAAAGCTTCCCTCTCAAATTTAAGGTTATGAATTGCCGTTGGCACCTTGAGGGAAGATGCATTTCCTCATCTCTTTTAAACAGAGTAAGAGCAATGGTGTTGAGACAACTGAACAATGTCCCCCTAATAATGCATCAAGTAGTCCAAGTACTAGCTGATGCTACTTCTGATTTGAGAACAAATAAACTAAGCATGCCTTTAATCCTCCTCCTACAGGTGCCACAAACCTGATTAGAAGTTGCAATCATGTCATTTAACAGCTGTTTTACCTATTTTAAATTGTCAAGCAACTGGATATTACCCACCCTCCCCTTTCACCTCCTTTTTTTTTCCTGCCTTTGATTTGAGGCAATTATTTCATATTCCAGGGTTGAACATTTTAGGTTTTTTACTTTATTCTCAACAGATTTTTCTTTAAAGGGTGTAATACCACTGTTCACTCTTTCTCTATGTCCATTTGCCACAAGTATTTTTTGTCAAGGTGTCTTTATGTTCTGTGCTCATTTGACTTGCACTTCCTTTGTGGTCCGGTTCAAAACTTGGTCTCCAGTGTTATAATGTCTTGAAGCAGTTTGCAGAAAACCTGCCTCAGATTTGCTGATAATGAGTGTTTGTTTTCTGTGAACTAAATGGTATCAACAGCTGAGTTAGAAGTTGAAGGCTAAATGCCTTCTGCCAGCGGAAGCAGATTGTCAGCATAGAGTATCAAGACCTTTACCACATGACAGCTAGCAGCAGTTTACAATTGTTAACCAGCAATATAATTAATAATTTAGCTAAAAAATCCAGCTGAGCCATATCAGATCTTGTTAATCTTCAGGCAGTAAAAGAGTCAGGCTTATAATTAACACATGTGGTTTTCAACAGGAAATTACTCATAATCTGCTCAGCATTGTTTTCCATTAATATATTTGCCCATGTTTTATACTTTCTTTCTGAATATTAAAATATCTTAGCATTATGGTATATAACAGTAGAACTGTGAACAATCGTACATATCTTTGTTACATGCAGATACATTGTGAATATACTAGTATTATGCATAGTAATGGCAGGTTGCTCAGATTTATAAAGTTAGTGTGATGTATGATGAGGTATTTTCTAATTCTTAATTAATTGCTTACTTGTTCTGAAGTTTTGCTTGGATATGGAAGGAAGTATACTTCCCAACAAAAAAAAACCCATGGGGATTTCAGTATCCATGAGGTTTTATTTTTAGAAAATATAGGGAGATAATTGTGGATTCTTAATATGGCATTTCTATCCCAAACTTTGTCCATGTAAAATTGTTCAAGCCCAAAACTTGCTGAAGGTAAAGACTGGCACAGTGGAAAAGTCAGACTGTGCTGCTGGTTTCAGCATCTTTAATGGTTGTTGTATGAATGAGGGAGATCTTAGCACCATCAGTAAACCCATTGCTGATCTTTCCTGTTTGCTAATTGGAAAAAACATTGTCTAGGTGTCATGACAAATGAAGGTAATCTGCCAAATGGCAGGGGTTTTGTTACTATGGAAATGAGCCCAATCTTAGTTGAGGGGGGGAGGGAAAAAGCTTAATTTGGGGGTTTTTCAGATGTATGCATAAACACAAAGAAATGCTAGCAAAAATTACAGGGACTGGTCCAGTGAAATATTTACAAGATGAAAAAGTGTTTGTAATGTTTGCAGACTGTAACAAATTTGGAGAGTTTTCAAGGATTTTGGCAGGAAGGATTAAATTTTAAATGTCTTGGCAACTTGAATTAGTGTCTTTTAAAACAAAAAGAAAAAAGCTGTGCTTATCAAGTTGTCTGTGGTAAGTGCAAATCACACTGTGTTTAAAAGGCATAATTAACAGCACAGACAGATAAAGAGTATTGGAAGCTCAATTTTGAGGTTTGCAGGAAAATGTTTTCTTGCAAGTCTGGATTAAATAGGTCTGCTATGCCATATTGCTGTGAAGCTGCCAAATAATACCTGGAATGCAGTTAAAAGTGTGACCTTGCAGGCATATGAGACATTTCTTCTTCCTCTTCCTAACAGCAAGTAACAAGTACTGTTTCAGTTTTGGTCAATGTGGTTTACATGTAGTATGGACTGAGAGAGCCCAGAAGATACTTTTATCAGGACTTTTAAACTGAAAGTTACGGTGCAAGTTTCATAAAAGGTCATTGAGTCCAGAGCAGAAGATTGAGTGGCTACAGAATGGAAGGGGCTACGCTGTTCTTCGTATTTGACAGCAGAATAAGAATTAACTGCATTAAATGCTAATAAGGAAAGAAAACTTGTCAAATTAAAGAAAAATTAAATAGTGAGTTGGACTATGGAGTTTGATTGTTGAAATTTGGACAGTAAAGGTTATATGAAGTTTTTTTTTTCAATGCTTCTTAAATAGCTTGTATACTGTTACATATTGCAACTTTACTGTTGGGGGACCTTGAGCAGTCATTTCCATTCTCTTTGTAAGCTTTAACTTACTAGGGATAGTGGGGCAATTCACCTTCACTGCTCACTCCGGGATAATGGTGTTTGTTCCTTATAAGAAAAGTGGTGAGCTGGTTTATTTCTGCAGGAAGTGTCTTAAGGAACGTACCTTCCTCTTAATATAGGTCAAGAGGGGAAAAGTGGTGAAATTTCTAGGAGGCAGCTTTCTTGGCATACTCTGCAGGAATTCCTTGTTTGAGCTTGTATTCTCACTGCTGGCTTTTGGTCAGGCTTCAATTTTTCCAGCTTTTAACTGCTGGACCATGGGGCTTCTATATTCTTGCCGTCTGAATGCTGTACAGGACAGTAACCACTATGCTTTCAGAACCTCAGAATTTTCATTTAGAACAAAGTTGTTTGAATAAAATACTAAGATTCTTCTGATTCTCAGTCTGTTACTGAAAATGTAACTTCCCACTGCCTGAGATTTTCAGATGTAATAGTTTTATTTTTCAACTAATCTGCACTGTAAGCTATTTGAATGAACTTTAAGTGGTACAGAGGAATGTTAGTAGCTGTTGCTTGAAGTCCTATGTAAGATGAGCTATATGCTGCACAGGTACCATGCCTTTTTTCTTTTTTTATTCTGAAAAACCAGTAGGTTAAAAAACATGCATTTCAGAGTAATCTCAGTGATGGTGACAGAACAAGTGTATGTGCATATGGTGTCTTTTTTTTTTCTGGGTAGTAAAATGGAGGAGAAGAGTGTGGTGGGAATGAGGTGTGGGCAGAAGAGGATTAAAAGAGCTTAGAGAAGTGTGATAGCTAGATCTGTAATGTAAAGGGATGGACATTATGTCTGTAAAGTGAGGGTGGAAAAAGTCCAAACAAAAGGTAAAGAAGCTGCAGTTCCTTCCATCAACTGAATTTTCTGCCAAATGATATATTTTTAAAGCTTGCTTTTTGTCTTGGAAGGCTTGAATCTTTGTGTGGTAAAGAATTCAGAAAGCAATGTTCTGTACTAACAGGTTATTTTACTGAGAATTGTCAATAATTTTTGCTTCTAGCATTGCTGTGGCACTAACCAACTTGTAATAGAAACAGTAGGGTAAACCAGTAGAAAACTCAGGGACTTCTTTCTGTCCTAGCATGTGTTCTGCTTAAATTTATGAGAGTAAAGGCCCATAATTCAGTGGAACATAAGGAAAGCGTAACTTTAAGTGCTTTGTATTCTGATTTATACTCCAAAATTCTACCTGTGTTTGTTCCCTTTGCCTAGGAGAAAAAAATTTTAGAGTGCTTCTGACATTTTTTCCCTCTGTGCTTTTTACCATGGGTTACAGAAGGGACTTTATTCATTTTGTTTCCATTGCTTTTCTTCTTTTTCAGAAGTAAGAAACTTTTTAGCAAGAAAAAATTGAAAAGAAAACAGAAGACTAAATTGAAAGTAAAAACACGCAACAAGGTAAGTGTGTAACTAACCTGACAAAGTTCTGACTCAAAAATGGCAGTAACTTCAGTTGAGAGAAATACAAGAAAACATTAGTGTGACTAACAATTTGTTTGTTTAGAGGAGTTAGTAGTAGACCAGTATTGTCTGTTTACTGTCTCCTACATGACTGTGATACCATTGTTAACCTCATTGAACTGCTTTTGCTGCTGATGTTCAACAGGAAATAATATGAACAGCTTTTTTAGTTCTCCAGTTCCTTAACCCTGGGTGTAGCTAAACATATTGGTCTTAGAGGTAAATTTTGAGATCTGTGTTTGGCCAACAGTTAGGGGCTACTGCTGCAAAGATTTGGCTGTATTGGCTAAAGAAGAAAGGGAGCATTCTAAGGACTCCCAAGTTACCTCTGAAAATTCCTCCATAATGGAAAATGTAATAGTTGATACCTAAATGTTTCTATTAATGTTTTCTCCCCATGCAAACCCTGCCTTCCATCACTTTAAATGCATGGGAGCCATACAGTGGACTTGATAAAAATGTTCACATGTTTACTCTTTAGAATAAATTTATGCAGAAGCAACACTGTGTTAAAATACTGCTCTGCTGTATTCTTTCTTTATTAGAGAGTTATTATTTCTCTTTTTAAGCTAAAATCTTGGAGGGAGTTTCATTAAGGCTGGCTGCAGGCATGAATGCTTCTTCCTTGTAGTCAGTAAACAGAAAGCTCATTTTTGGAATGGTTCTGAAGGACAGAACCATTTCACTGAAATATCCAGTGAAAACACTTTCTAGTCAGTTGAATGTCCTTATAATACAAATTCATTGTAGAACCCCTTGGCCATCTTATCCCAATTTGCCAAACCTCATGTAGTTACCGTATCTCAAGACAGATGACTTCGGGAGGGTGAAGCAAACCCTGTATCTATTCATTTGGTATTGACTTTTTGGAGACTTACCAGATTATTCTGCTTATCTCAAGTAGTGCAGCTTCAGACTATGGTACAGAAAGAGCTTATCTTCATTTCTGTTCTCTGCACTGTACAGTAAAATATTTGTGGTCCCAACTGAATTTCTCAGCCCTTTCTTCAGTTGCTATGATATTAGAAGTTTTAGCCGTGTCTTCTTCATCAGACCCTTTATTAGACCCACTGTCAACAAAGAAAACCAAGTCAGAAATTCAAAGAAATTTTGCAGAATGTAGCTAGTCTGTGTGTTCTGTCTGGTGACAGAAACTTGTGCTTTTAAAATAAGGTAGCTCTTTGACTTTGATCACTATTACTGTATAAAGGGACCCTTGTCTATCTGGGTGGTGGGGCCCTAGTGTTACTGCCAAGTAGAAAGCTAAATACAGAATGGCTGTTCACAAGCTTAACAGTCAGATGTAGTTCTTGGATTTAGTTGCACTGGATAAATGGAGTGGCAGGGTCCTTGGCCAAGAACGTACTGAAGGCTAGTTCTTGTGAGCAGTTATACATATGGCACCAACTGATAATCTCCTCACCTCATCCCTGTGGAAGGTTGTTCTTACGATTTTTCTTGTGTTTAAGTCAGTTTCTACTTGAAGCATTGAGATTTATATCTTTGAAAGTCATAATGAGTTTTGTATGTCTTTTACTGATGCCATTATTCTCGACAGTCTTTGAAGCAGACCAGGGCTGACCATTTGAACATTGGTCTTCATTCTGAATGACTGAGATACAGAAAGGCACTCCAGCTTATTTCTGCATGATAGCAGAAAACTGTGTATTTCCTGAAAAATGTAGCTGAAAAGGGAAAGATAAAACCAGCTTCATATCTTGAAGTTATGAAACTGACAAAGTGGGGTGGTTTTGTTTTTTGGGTTTTTTTGTATTTGGTTTGTTGTGGGAGGTTTTTTCTGATTTTGTTTTTTTAAATACTTTTCAATGCGTCCCAATGCCTACCATGGCAGAATCAGCACAGTGATCATTTTTTGCACTGGAATGTCTGAAAATTGATGTGTCTGTTGTCAGGAAAATGTGAGCTTCCATGTGGAAGCTTTAAAATAGAGCAGATAGAGTCTTTCACTGTTGCACATTCTGAGCAGTAGAGTTTGTGTGCATTAGTTTATTTTTGGAAGAATCAGGGTCTTTTAGTCTGAACAGAGATGGAAGCTTTCTCTTAATATACTTAGTAGAGGCAGAGAGAGGGCCTTAAATCAAGAATAAGATGTAGGAACCCAAAATTTTATTATTTATATCCTGTGCTTACTTACAAAAATGATTGAGTAATGGAAGAGGAGAGAACTTTAAAAGAGAAGTAATTATTGAGCAACTGGAAGAAAACTTTGTTTCCACCATTTAAACATTAAATATTAGAACACTTTAGGTATAAAACTAATTGGTGTTTAACACAGCCCGGTAGTTTGAGCCTTATTTTGTTTCTAAGCTGGGTCATGCTATGATCACTGGTATTTGAACTATCAGTAATTTTTGGGTTTGTGGTTTAGTATTCATTTTTTTTATATGGAGGTATAAAAGTTTTCCATGTGGTGCAGCGTATTTTGGCTTTAGAAGTTCAGTGATGACGTAAGTGACTTTTACATAAAAAACAAGTATCTGATAATTAGACATGGGTGTAGCACCTTGGAGTCCAGTCCCTACCTGCCTCCTCCCTTTTTTTTCTTTTGGCAAAAAATATCACCAGAAGATTGTAAGGCTGTGTAACTTTTCTCAGCTGTGTGAATATTGATGCTAACCCCCCCTCCCCACTTTAGACACCCTGGATCTTTTCCCCCTTATCTGTTAACTCATGCAAGTGCTGTTCAGGACACTTGGGTTGAGAGGGACTAGACAGAAAACCACAGTTCACCAACTTCTGTTTTCATAATGTTATTTGAAGAGCACTGAAAAATTGGAGTCATCCAAAACCAGATTGTACTTCAAGTGATTGGCATCTACCTGTTTAGTTTATGCAGAAATTTTAAACTGTGACCTTTTTAGCTTTATACAAAGGGGAGGAATAAAACTTTCAGGGGGGAGGTTAATGTAGCAGACAAATTTATTGTAAGCTAATGAATAGATGTATAAAAGAGATTGGCTGGGATGAATATTGTCTCATTAAAAACACATATAGCTTCTCAAATAATTTGGCATTGCTTTCAGTGACTTTTGTATTATTTGGTCTTTCAACCTCAAGAGGGCATCCCTTTCTAAGAGATCTTATGACTGTCCGAAGAAGAATTTGGTGAGCTTCTCTTCTCGGTGTTACACATGGATTAGATCAGATGGTTATTATAACCTGACCCATCTTTAACAGCAGTTTAATTTCCCTCTGCTAGATTATAGTCTATTTCCATCATATTTAAGAATAAACCATTACTACAGTCATCTGATTCAAGAGGAAGAAAACAAATAGGTCAGAAAATAAGCTATGTATGGGTTTCATCTTTAGGCGAAACAGTTTCTTTATGTGTGAGACAAGTGTAAAGGAGACCAGAGGGTTTTGGTTTTTCCCACTCCTTTCCTTGAGTGTACTGGAACATTACAAATGGCTAACTGAGAAGAGCAGTTAGGAGTAGGTTGATCTTACGTTTTGAACCAAACCTGTGCTGTTTACCCTCTCCTACATCATTCATTCTTCCATTTAGCAGGGACTATATGTTTACAGGGACAAGCCATGCATCAGGGTGTGGGCATCTGCACTTCGTTCTTTCGTAAGTTAGCATCTCATCTTTTAGAAAATAAAAAGTAACAAATAAGAAATAAAATCTTCACATATTAAATCTGTGTTCACCAGTGCTGGATATTTAAGTTTTACAATGTATGTTTTACCATGTATCTTGATTTAAGAAGGTGCACACTTAATTTTTGATGTTATCAAATGAAACAGCAAAGATGAAGATTCAGAACGTCCCACTTCATTACAGCTCGTAGGAAAACTACTAAATCAAAAAGCATAATTCTGTTTTCCAGTCTGTAGGTTCTCTTCTTTTTGGAAGTGGTAGCAATTTCATTTTCCAGGAAACCAGATGCTTTGGGAGAAAAGCTAGTATAGAAGATATCATCTCATCTTCTACTTAGACACTGTGGAAGCTGAGTTTGTAGTCATGCTTAATGAGTGCTTTGGATTGCAATATTCCAGTAGCCACTAAGAATAGGACATTCAGAGGCAGAGAAAGTGATTGCTGCTATTCACCTTGTTCACAAGTGTCATGTGAATCTCAATACTCTTAACTCATGTAAACAAGGAGTTGTTTCTTTTTGAAATAATGTATCCTATAGCTCAAGAACAGTCTGTTTGGATTATTAATAGTTCTAGATCTATGCAAAATTAGTAAATTGCTTTACTGAGTTCTTAGAAGTTGATTAACATTTTGGTTTAATGTTCTACTGTTTTTCTTGGCAATGTAGAAGTATTTTGTGCCAACATGAAATGCAGTGTCCTTAAGAGAATTGTAAGTTAAAATAGACTTTATTAGTTTGATAAAAGAATTACTAAGTGGGGTTCTATAGGTACAGGTATTGGTCAGATTTTCTTACTGATCTATTCTACCTCAAAATCTGTGAGTCAGCAGCAAGATTGTACAGGTGGTATCATGAGTGTCATACTGTTGGGGAAGTTTTTATGACTAGGTAGAAGGTTCTCGTTAGCTGCAGAAAAGCAAATTTTCAGGTGATGATGGGATGAACTTAAATCCCAGTTTTCTAACTTGTTCAGTGTATCTGACCTCAGTGAAGTTAGGAATCTGTTATCTGGAAAGGAAGAACCCTTGTTTCATATTGAAAAAGCTTCCAATGTCTGTTTTGAATACTTTCCTGTACCACTGTTGAAGAAAAGAAAAAACAACAAAAAAAGCTGCTCACTGAGTGAGCATTTGCATTAGAGGGACAGAAAGTTTTACTGATTTTTGGTTTTTTTGGTCAGCTCCATTCTTGCCTTTTTTAAAGGAAATCTAAGAAAGTGATGTTTATGCAACCTGCTTATATACATCCGCTTTTGAACAGATGGTTGTTTCGAAGACCTAGCAACTCCAAATATTATAGTTAAAGCCCCTTAGACTTGAGCAAATCTATCACAAATAAATCACATCAGTGTTTTTTACCTTATGATGAAGTTTCTGGAGGATGTTGTGCTATACTGAAGTCCGGCTAGGAGATTAGTGTATATAAGTATTTATTGATCATGCATTGTTGTGGAAAAGCAAGACAGTGAACACAGAGATAGAATGGTTAAAGTGCTTACTGTTTAATAGTTGTAAAGTATTGAGAATAAGGAGTTTATTTCTGAAAATTAGTCAGCTTGTTATTAATAGGCAAGAAAACGTACATTGATTTTTATCTAGCACTGTAATGTCTAAAATTATCTGTGCTGTTTTAACAGTTTGGCCAGTCTGTTTCAAATGAGACTATATGAGCTACAGAACTTAGGCTCTTCTGGATCAAAGACTTAGCTGAGCTAACAAGAAAGAAATTGGAATGGCAACTCTTCACAGAAGTTACAATTACAATACGTGATATGAACTAGATAAGTGAACTTCAGATAGAGATATTTCAGAGGCTCCAGATATTTTTCTCTTCCTGTAACTGTCAGTAAAAAACTTTAATAAACTAAGTTTACTAAAGATTTTAATCTGTGCAGCTCAACTAAGCTAGCTTTAAAGCTGAAAGCTTATACTGTTTGCCTTAACAGCAACTGCAAAAACTCTTGGGGTAATGTGTATGGCTACTTGAGGTACAGAAGAGTTGCATCTTATAACCATTTAGTCTTCTGGTGCCAAATAAACTTCAAAGTATGTAGGAGCTCATTGTTGATGGTGTCAATCCAAATTTATTTTGTTACAATTTGATACCAGAATAACATATGAGGTTGTACCTTGAGTTCTTGCACTGATTGATATTGTGGGGTTTTTAACAGTAGCTTTAATATTTCAAAGATATTAATATTGAACAAGGACTTTGCTGTCTTTCAATCCGTAATGGCAGAAGTTCTGTTGAGCTAAAGAAAAAAAAAGCCAAACTTTAGTATGTATGTAGGGAACTTTTTCCAGCTTTTTTTTTCCCTCCTTCATTATATTTTTGTGCTTACTGGTAACACTGATGCAGGTGAGAAAAATTAAGACACTGTCTGTGTTGGATAAAATAGGTTGCATAGTAAAGCGTTGCTTCTTAATGTTCTAGCTTATAGTAACTCTAGTAATAATGGAAAGGAAGGATAGGCAAATATATACCTGTACAGTCAGAATAATATAGTCAAAAAAAGGGAATATGTAAACTATGAAATACTTTGAAGTAATTTTGAATTTTTTTGTTATGGTTTGTAACATACGGTGTTAAAAGGTCTAGCTTAGAGTCTTGTGTTATTTCTGGTATTAATAAAAATGTATGTGCAGATAAAAATGGTTTTGATATACAAAATCGTGGCAACCATATTGTAGAAAAAGAAATCACCCCATTAAAATACTGTTCAGTTCACTGGTTCTCCAATTTTTTTACCTCTCGTCTGCTAGTTTAACGTTCTGTTTCCCATCACTGCTCTCAGTGATCTGTTTCAAATCACTGTAGTATAATTCACTGCGTAATTTCATGCCAGATAAATGTAGCAATGCACAATATCTATACCCTGTAAATAAAACCAAAAAAAGACAAAAAGCCTCCACTCTCACTGTGCCACTCCTCCCCCTGTCCCTCAAGAATACAAGAAAGAAACCAAAATGACCTTATGAAGTTAGTCATGACCCTCACTCTGTCTGGTGTAATGATGCCCCAGATTTTGCCTTGCATGGTCAAGCACATTTGTCCTGCACTCTTAACCTGGGCCTTTGCTCCTTGCATAGTCTTTGTGCCCTCTGTCTACAGCGAGGTGTTACAGAGAATTGCTTCCTCCCATATGCCTGAAATCCAGCTTTCAAAGCCTATGCTCAAACCAGCCTGGTCTTTGGTAGTACACAACCAAATGGGAAGAATAACCCTGCCTGGGGATTAATTGTTGTGGAGTTTTGTTTTTTCAAGTCAGTCATACCTCATCTCCCATCTTACTGTTGCAGACCGGGAGAGTACAAAGATTTTAAAAAACGTTTTTTGAAAAAATGTTTATTCTTATTCTTTTTTCAAGTCCAGTGACAGCCTCATGAAGGCTCTTTTGTGTCTTGGCCAAGGCTGACAGTGATACACCAGTAGTAAGTACCAAGGTGGGCCAGGGTAGTGGTAGTTTCTCAGAACAGTTTTCCAGCTCCTACTTTGTGGCTCAGGGCTTCCGGAAACAGGGTGGTGTCTTATTAAGTCTTAGACCTTGATTTCTGTATTTAGTAATTAGTCCATTAGATTATTATCCTCAAAACTATTACCTACAGCATCCTGACAGGAGTTTTTGAACTTGGCATCAGTTTTCATTTAACAACAAAACAAGTGGGTTTTTTAAATTTCTAGTATATGTTTAACAAACAGCTTAAATTTTTAGTATTTACCAGCAGGTTAAAACTAACAACTAGAATAACAAGGCATGCATTAAAAAATTCAATAATAATTAAAACCCCCAAAACTGTTGTTGAGAGGATAAAGCCTGAATTCTGCTGCTCTTATTGTTGTGGCACAGATTTGGACCATTCTGTAGCCTGTCCTGCTTTCATTTTCAGCCCCAGTGTTCTCATCAAGTTATGAAAGGTAGGGACTAAAGCTAGA
Source organism: Pachycephala philippinensis (assembly GCA_013397055.1). Lineage (NCBI taxonomy): Eukaryota > Metazoa > Chordata > Aves > Passeriformes > Pachycephala > Pachycephala philippinensis. The sequence goes on from VWZT01012186.1 coordinate 674,432, forward strand.
TGGAATCTATTGAAATTTCTTCCTCTTCTTCCTTTCTTCCCTGCCTGAAATATAACTGGTACTTCAACAGGAAAGTTGTCTCCAGTTTGGAAATAATTTGGTCTGTTAAAATTAGTGAGACTGTTGAGATTATATATATTTAGCAGAGCTTGAAACTTTCCTAAACTAATGAACTAAAATTAAAACCAATCTTGTTTTTCAGACTGAAAACCTAGAGAGTACAATAACCATACCAGATATCAGATTACATAGCAATCCTTCAGCTTTTAATGTTTACTGCAATGTCCGCCATTGTGTGTTGGAGTGGCAGAAAAAGGAAACGTCTGTGTCTTTGGCTTCAAAGAACAGTGTCCAGAGCGGGGATTCGGACAGTGATGAAGAAGAGGAATCCAAAGAGCCACCTATTAAACTTCCAAAGGCAAGTAACAGATACCACTTAGTGTGCCATGTATGTCATCTAAGGCTGCTATGTTCTTTTTGGGGAATAAAGAGCAACAGTATAAGCCAGTTGCCAAAAAAACTGCTGTGGTTTTATTTGTAGTCCATTTAGTTCAGAATCATTTGATTTAATGAATTGGGATGATCTATGTACCTGACCGAATTAAAGTCAACTTAGCGTCTGGTAGACACTCAAGTTACACTCCTTTATAAGTGTTGGTACTTGAACATCTACAGCCTCAAAATCTACAGAAAAATGATGCAAATAAGGCAGCTCTTGTATCTGTGAGGGGCTACCAGCTTGTAATGGGAAATGATGCTTTCTTTTTTCCTTACCCTCCAAAAAGAATAAGTCTTTCTGATAATGGAAATCATTTGGTGGAATGGTTCCTAAAATGTTTTGCCAGGTATGCGTGTAATTGAGGTAACTGTCAATTTTTCTTTCCCCTTTTTGGCTTTAGTGCGTTTAGTGGCACTGACAGCTTCAGATTTTAATGCATGTTAAGATTTTGATGCTATAGTTCAACAGTTAGAGTGGATTTGTTACTGTTTACTACTTCTGTGCTTTTAGTAGGATTGGTAGTAGAAAGTCAGAAGTAATCTATATAGGATTTAATGATTTTTTTCTTCATTTTTTTCAATTTGCTGATCACTTGTTTTTTACTATGTGTTACAAAACTATGCATTTAGTTTTGTTCATTGCTACCTTATCAATGCTATGAACTTGCTTTGTTTTGTTATTCTTCTGAATCTATAAAGCGTATTCAGATTAACTTCCCTTGTTTGTATTTGCTCTAAAACCAATGCAAATGCTGAATTAAAAAGGTGGTTGCAGCCATGGTTATGTAGAATGTTTCAGTTGCTTAGAAAATTAGGATTTTATAGATGATCATATTTAGGTGTTACTATCTGAAGGGCAAACTTGGCACTCTGAAAAACAGTGGTGGAGAGTTGCAGAGAAACATAACCAAGTCAGCTAGCTGAAATTTCATGATTGACAATTGCAAAATATGTGGTCAGTAGAAATAAAGTCAGCATTGTTTATGAACTGCATCTGAGTCCTCATGGATTGTATCAAATGAATCAGCAAGTGTTTGTAGATGCTTAATTTGCTTAATTTTAAGTAAAAGGCAATGTACCTATTAGCATTTATAAAGAATGGAATGGCATTTTAAAGAAATGTTGAAATTAAAAGGTTCCAAGAAGGATGTGATTTATCAGTGATATGGACAGAACACTTGCATGTGGAAACTAAAACATTGGTATTGTGTTGGACAGTTTATCGCAAAGAGACTTGGGTAGCGGTTTTAAAAATATGGTGGCTTAGAAAAAATGGTAGGGAAACCGTAGGTAACAAACTTCTCTCAAAATAGAAAATTGGAGATTTTGTTATATTCAGTACAGCAAATAGAAAATTGATGAAAATTGGTATGTTTTCAAACTATTCATTTTTAGTAAAGAATCTACAAAATATCAAATTTGAGAATTTTTGGTTCAAAAATGTGTTTAGGTGCTCGATACAACCTCAGTATTTTTCATAACTGTCTAGGTTATATAGGGTTGTTTAGGCCCCTTGGAGGTAACATTTGGACTTACATTCATGCTTTTGAAAAAAGCAGCTGCTTGGATCTGCCTCATCTGTAGTAAAACTTCTAGAGACTGACTGGGGAAATGTTTAGGTCTCCTGGATACAGGTGTCTGTCTCATGACAATGAACAATATTATCTAGGGATTAGTTTGTTAACTGTAAAGAAGGAAGTTATTAAAGTTTCTAAGGTTTACAATATTTACAAGACAAATTTCTGATAGTAATTGTTAGTTTATTAAAAAGAATACTGATGTATTTTGAGTTTGACAGTGAGGTGAAAGATTAAAAAAAGTGTGGCTATAGTTCGTGCTTTTACAGATTCTCCAGAGTTAAACTGGTTAAGTTGGTCCTTGGTGTGCTGGTGGTTTCTGGTTTACAAAAATTCTGTTTAATTGAAAGTAAGTTGAAAACATCCTACTTTTTTGTAGCTTAGGGTGATTTCAGGTATTCTATTGAAGTACATCAGGTTTGTTAGAGCTTTTATTTAGAGTGTATTTTGGAATTAGAAGTTGTCCTATACAATTTCTGCAAGATTGAGAACAGTTGTTTTTAACGTTGAGACAGAGAAACAATTTGTGGCTCTTCAAATATTAGCACAACAAAAAATTTGTGTTTTGGTTGTGTTCAGACAGTTCAGTAACTTGCTTTGACAGCTTTATATTGTTGGATTCACAGGAAATACTTGACTTTGTCTGATGTATTTATTTGGTACCTTATTTATTTAGTACCTTAGCTAATGATGAAGAATTCTCTCTACTTAAAATGGAGTAGATTCAGTTCTGTTGATAAGATTTGTAATTCTCAGAGTTAAGAAGAGGTATTTCCCACACCCTTACCCCCCTTCACCCTTACCCCCTCACCCCCACAATTTTAAGGTTAACACTGAGTTATGAATGATCCACAAAAGCCCTGTACTAAAAGGAACAAATACTGGATTAAAGTGATTAAGGTGGAATTAACTGACTTAAATATTCTTTGTTCCTGCACTGGCATATGTTTTGCTAATAAGCTTAAGCAAAAACTAAAATTTTCAAGTTGTTAAAAAAAAAAAAAAAAGACAAATAATTACTTTCTTTAGAGACTGACTTTAAGTCTTAAAATTCACTAGGAAAATGTTACCTCTGTAAATGTTCTCTTTTTTGTGTATGTATATAATATAAGTTAATTCAGGGTAGTATGTAATTTTAAATACAGAAATGTGAGCATTGGGTATAATGCTCACAGTGTTATGAGACGAAAGATAAAGGAAATAAGAGCGCAGATAAGACTTGAAGATGAATTAGGAGGGCTTTTAGGAATTAGTTAGGAGTCAAAATGTTTGCATCCAGGCTAGAATTTTGGGTACCTTTTGTTCAGTGCTCTTAGACTTTTGGTCTGAAGTCTCAGAGGTGTTGCAAAGGGAATGTGAGCATGGCTGCACGGAGAGCATCAGTAAGGCTGTGTCAGGCTGTGACACAGAAGCTGAGGCAGCAGTGCTTGTTTTGGCTCAAAAACGCTTCAGAGAGCAGTGAGAACAAGCTTAAGATGCCTTGAAAAGAACTATTTGCTTATTCTGTCTTTCAGTGCACAGTTTGGAGGAGAGAGGTAGAGAGATACACACACACACACATATCTACGATATGCATACATGAGATGTGAAGGTGAATAGATCTATTTTATGAAACCCACCCAGGCTCTTGATCTCAGATATTTAAAAACCAACCCAACACCTGTGCAGAATTGACAACATCCCAGAAGAACTATCTCTTATTGATTCCTACTGTAGTGGAAGTTCACCAAACTTTTTTTTCCACTCTGTTATGTTCTCTACTTTCTCTAGCTGCCTCTGTCAGCTCCTAGATGAGGTCTTCTGTCTGAAGATTGTGAAGAATAAAGTAAATTCAGTTTCTCTCAAAGACACTATAACTGAACAGGAAGGACACTTCTAAAAATGTACTACAATGTATTTTATTTTTCAGTCTTTGGGGTGATGGTGAGTTTTGGATCCTGGAAAAAACATCATGCCATGATTATGGTTTTTTTCCCCTGTAGATTCCATGCATGTGTTTTCCCCCCACACCATTGCAGATGTGAAATGTAAGGTGTAATTTGCAGGAAGATTGCTGTTGTGCTTTGAAGACTTAGTTTTGTTCTTATCCTTACTCCAGGAATAAAATAGATGGTAAAATAATTTCTGGAGGACGGGAATCAAATTGAATGTCAGCAAAGACAGTTACAAGGCATCCAGTAGAACTTATACCTGACTGCCAGAATATATATATATTTTAAGCATGAGTGGCAGTTGCATTAACGATGTTATTTATTTTCACAGTCTTTTTCCTTAGATTTTACTCAGGGTTGAGTCTCTGTTAAACACTAAACATGGGGGCTCTGCTCCTGACCAAAACACATAGGGAATTTTTCAAGATACAGTTGTGTATTTGTAATGAGGTAACCATCTTCTCTTTTCTTTCATCTTCATCATTATTAAATACAGTGTTTGAGAAGGAAGTGCAAGGGAGCAGTCACTAGAGAGAAGCATGACTGTAATCTCAGAATAGTCAGCAATTCTAAATGGGAAAGTTAGAGATGGCTATAACAGGGCTTTTACACATGTTCTATTAGTTGGCTTAATGCATGTCTGTGATGAGTAGATACAGAGTCCTAGTGACAAGCAATTAATCTTTGTTTTTGTCACAATATAAAAAATAATCTCAGAGGCTTTGGAAGGGAAAGTGGTAGAGCTGCCATATCAGCTGTAAAACGTATTATTATTCAGGTTGTGAAGCCAGGTTGCAAGAACATTCTAGTTTGCTAGCTCACATTAATGAGCAAGGAAAAAGAAGATTGTCAAATAAAGTGTGAACTGGATAGAAATTAGAAGGGCTCAGAGACACAGTTTGCTTTTTATTGTGCAGAAAATTTTAAGTTTCCTTATTCTTTCAGGAAACTATTACTCTGCTTAGATACGCTCTTTTATGTAACGGCTGACTTACCTGTAATATTTGCTGGTATAGTTGTATAGGTTGGTTCTTAATTTTGGTTCTCGTTTGAATTAACACTGTATTTTATATTGCAACTTTTTATTTGAGTAATTGTCTTGTTCAGTGAACATTGGGATATACTTTTGTTCATGAAGATCTAAAAATATTGTATTGACAGCTGTTCTGAAAAATGTCTACTTCTTTAGATCATTGAAGTTGGATTGTGTGAAGTCTTTGAATTGATAAAGGAGACAAGATTTTCTCATCCATCCTTGTGTCTCAGGAGCCTACAAGCCCTACTTAATGTGCTCCAAGGTCAGCAACCAGAAGGCCTGCAATCAGAGCCTCCTGAAGTCCTAGGTAATATCTCATCTGTTACTGTATTTTTATTAATGTACATCTGTTATTGTGTTGGGCAGAAGAAAATGGTTCTTAGCAAGTATTTATGAGATAGTAACATGTTTCTTCTCAACTGACTGACTTGCTTCTGGAGTGTAAACTCTTTATGGTGCATGTACACAGTACTTCCTCAGCATTAATCTTTTCTAGAACAGGAATGTTGGCATGTAAAGGTGCATATGCAGGGTTTCACTGAAACATAGTAAACCTTACAGCCTTACAAATTGGGATTCACTTGTCTTACTGAAGCATAAAATCCTTGGTCTTATTGGAAAGAATATAGTTCTAGGGTGAATTTCTCTTCCAATCTGCTGTTGTGGTCTATAGCTTAGATATTTAATGTTGTAATTTATGTGAAGCTGCTAAGCAGTGTCGGAATTCTTGTTTTTATTTTCTCTGGCCATCCCAAAGCTTCCCTGAAAGTTAATTTTCTTTTTAATGATACTGAAAAGTTGAACTCCTGTTGCCTTTGAGAGCATGATTGACTATATCCTTTAAGTTAAAATCCCATTATCTTTTGTTGGTTCATAGTTTTTACTGGTTTACAGAACTGCAGAGAAGTCTAGGCTGTAGCCTGTGTTGTTTAAAAATAATTTTTAAAAAATCTTTAGACTTCATGTATTTTTTAATATTTTATGACTTAAGAGTATTCCATTTCCAAAGATAGTAGTTTGCTACAGAAGGCTTTTATTTTGTATTGATGCACAGAGTATTAAAAAGCTACAAAGAAGACATTTTGATTACTGCCTTAGTGATTATTTGTATCTGCTCTCAGGAGAATTTAGGTGGATTTCTGTTCACAGCTTGATTGTTATAGATGTTCACCACCAAACAGTGCTTGGAAAGAGGCATATGATCAAAATAATTTCCAAGCCTCGATTTGTAATGCTTGTTTCTGTGAAATGGGTTGTGCTCCAACATGGATAGTGGTCATAAAGAGTGGAAAAGTTTGGTCAGGACCTACACATCATCTCAGTGATGAGGTAGACTGAATAGGCAGGTCAAATAACACTTTCTGGCCCATTTCTTGTTAACGTGTTCCACTGTGACAGAAGGACTTGTCGGTTTTCTTCTTTGGCAATGGTGATTATCCAGACTTGATGTTTTCTGGCTGGAAAGAATGAAAAGTTAGGATAATTTAGGTTTATATAATTAAGATGCTTTTCTGTCTGGAATTAGCTCTAAACGTAATGGCTGAGGAAAGATATGATGTATTTTCCTAGTTTAATTTCCCATTTATAGTTAAATTGTTTTGTATGATTTTGTGACTTGTCTGTGTAATGGCTGTGTTTTATCTGCAGAATCCCTGTTCCAGCTGCTTCTGGAAATTACTGTCCGTAGCACAGGAATGAATGACAGTACAGGACAGTCCTTGACAGCACTTTCCTGTGCTTGCCTCTTCAGTTTGGTAGCTGCCTGGGGAGAGACAGGAAGGACGTTGCAAGCAATCTCTGCAATCCTCACCAATAATGGCAGCCATGCTTGCCAGACTATTCAGGTCTGGCACTAAAACTTCTCTCTATCTGGGAATTTATGTAAATGAGTACTTCTCCTGAGTTCTCAGATCTGTTTTTTAATTCAGTTACCTTTTTTCCCCTCACTATTTTTGAGATCAGTAGATACTTCTTTGTCTCTCTTGAGTTGGAGATAGAAAAGAAAATACAGCATCTTAAAAATTGTCATGTTTTTCACTCTATTTCTTTTACTGTTTAGGTGCCAACCATTTTAAACTCTCTTCAGCGGAGTGTACAGGCAGTTCTGGTGGGCAAAATCCAAATCCAGGACTGGTTCAGTAATGGGATAAAGAAGGCAGCCTTGATGCACAAATGGCCATTGAAAGAAATATCTGTAGATGAAGATGACCAGTGCCTACTTCAGAGTGATGGTTTTTTCCTCTATCTCTTATGTAAAGATGGACTTTACAAAATTGGCTCTGGATATAGCGGGACAGTGAGGGTAATGCGGCTGCTTCTTGTCTGATGAGTGATACTTAATATTTTAATTTAACTTTTATGATGTCCTGTTTCCATGGAGAATCTTACATAGCTTACTAATCATCAGCTCTATTACAGTTTGTGTAAATTTTTCTGATGATTTCCATGACAATTTGACAGCATTTTCTTAGAATTTTCACTTCTCAATATGGTTGAAGACATTATTTAGATGGTAAATGATTATGTGTTGAGTTTTCACTCTGATATTTGTTAAATGATGGAAGTTTTTTGCTTTTCAGGGCCATATATATAATTCTACATCCCGCATCAAAAACAGAAAAGAAAAAAAGTCTTGGTTAGGCTATGCTCAGGTAGGTGAATACTTAAAACATAAAATGTATGGCCCTCCTCACCCCTCACGAGTAGTTTAAGTAGACCATGGCTTAGAGTAAGCTTACATGGATGTTTTATCATTCCTTTGACTTTCATTATAAAAATAAATTCTTTTGTACTGGCTTCTAAATTATGGAAGATGATGGGCATGTGATTGTACTGGCATACAGAAAGGAGTAATGCAGTGTCCTTGCTTTGTGGCTTAGCACATCAGTTTATGAACTGTACAGTCAATTGATGTGTGTTTCTAAGTGCATGTCAGTGGATGTAAAAACTGCTGTTGTAACAAACATGTAAAAAATATTTGAAATATCTTTTTATGAAAATAAATTAACTTTAGAACATCTGCAGTAAATGAGAAAATGAGAAAATGCTATATATATTGGGGGAGGATTGAGCATATGTAAACAATAACTAGAGATTATTGTTGACATTGTCATTGCGGAGTTAACTATATTTGGATGGTTTGGGTTTTTTAGAGTTAGTTTCTGGAATATCAACCACTTTTTCTTACACCTTTATTATTACAAAAAACCCTCAAAAGATACAAAAAAAACGTGTTTCAGAGAACAATTAATCTACTTAATTTTTTTAACCAGTGAGCAATTTTTGTTGTATATTTACTATTAACTGAGTGATCTCATTGTCATGGTGTGATTTTTAGTATACTCCTTGCCATGCTTTTGAAGTGAAATTGTTTGTTACAAGTATTATGTTCTGTCACTGCACTTACAGTGTGTGTGTGTATATATATACACACACACATGGAATCTGGTTTTATTTAATGTAAAAGCAGATCACCGAAAGGTACACTGGCACAAAACAAATGGGTGTGGATGTATTCATTCTGGAGCCTGTTTTACCAGTTTGGAAAGGAACAGGATTCATGTGGTTTCACTATATAGTGTTACATGTTTAGACATCCTGTACATAGCTAAATATGTGATGCTTTTTGAGTGCTTGTACAGGTGTATGCACTCACACAGTGACTGTAGCCAAAGGCACTGCAGTTTGGACAAGTGTCATTCTAGGGCTATATTTATAGAAAGGTGTGTATCTTGCACTTATTGCTAGTTATATGTCCATAAAAGAGATGAAATGTGTCCTTAGTGTAATTTCCCTTCAGGTGCTTGGTTAACTTAAAGTGATTTTTCTTACTTCATCATATTAGTTATTTTTAGATTGAAGCTCTTCTATCTGCTTTAATGCTCTCTGCTTATTTTATGTGGGCTCGTTTTTCCTCATTTCACCAAGATTTATTTATCCGCTAATTTCGATGGAAGAAAGTGTCTTAGTGTGGGAGTCAAAGTAATTAGTTAATACTTTTTTTTAAATCTAGTTTTTAATGCATGTATTAATATACATTAATGATTGCCTTTCTCTATAGGGTAACATTATCTATCACCTTCCTGGAATTCCTGTGATTATTTTGTTGATTTGAAAAGTGGGGACAGAAACAGTTTTTTACTGTGGCTGTGGCTTTATAACTCTAATGGTGTACAGATATAAATAACAGAATTAATCTGCGAGGCTTCAAAAGTTGTATACAAGCTTCAGCATGCTAATCTACAGCATGTAGAAAGTGGAGAGAGTAAAATTTCCCGTTTTTGATGTGGAATTTGATTCGTAGAAAAATGTTGAGCATTGTTTGATGTAGAAGGTTTCCAGAATTTTAAAGCAATATCTAAAATAATGGTTGCATTTTTTTCCTTTTTAATATCTGCTGATGTATTTAAGAATATTTTCATGCCTATATATATTTTTTGCTCTTGTCAGGGTTATTTATTATATAGAGATGCGAATAATCACAGTATGACAGCCATAAGAATAAACCCTGAAACTTTGGAACAAGACGGTACAGTTGCTTTGCCAGGTAAGAACCTTCAGATAAGAGATATTTGGTATAGTTTGCTGTTTACATTCTATGTATTTTTCAGGCAAGCAGGAGAGAAACTGAGATTTTGGGGTCACAAATAGATTTCTTTGCGACTTTGATTCACTTTGGACCAGCTTCAGTATTTCATTTAGCAGCCTTGCATTTTACTCCAATTGCTGGAAGAATATTTTGCAACATTTTAGAATATGTGATCATCTTAATTTAAAGACTACAAGAGCTTAAATTCTTCCCTAAAAATTTTTATTTCTTTCTTATTTGAACTGTTAGTGTTTGGCTCACGTATGACTTTGTTGCCAGGATCTCTTACACATAGGCAATTATAAAGTATGAACAAAACCATTTGATTTTTTAATAAGATAAAAATATATCCAAAAAGCAAAGGCAGTTAATGAACACTGATGGACCATGCTTTTGATGTTTATATTGGTGGTGGATTTTGGTTGATTTGTTTGGGGATTTTTTTTTTTTTTCAGTTTTGGGGGTTTTTGGTTGGGGTTTGTTTTGTGGGGGGTTGTTTGGTTTCATTGTGTTAGCTTTTTTCAGAGGAGCCTCATAACGTCAGTCTCTGTTTAGAGAATGAGGATGTTCCTGGAACATGGCCTTCTAGTGAAATCTGTTCTTAGCTACTCACATAAACAGTAGAAGGACACAAGAATATTTTTTGATCAAACAATGACAGGCGTATTCTGTAGATCAGAAGAAAGATTTTGTGTTTTATCCTGACATAAGTAAGAAACCACTGACTGAAACCTCAGAAAAGTTCTCTAGGATTTTTGTCTTTAAAACGCAAGCAGTAATTTTTTAAACAAGTTCTGAATGTTGAATCTCGTCCATGCAACTTTCTGCACATCCTTTAAAGTATGGATGTCTTTTTAAGCTGCTCTTGCTCTTTGTGGGGCTGTGTGAGATATTTCAGTGAGAGCACATTCAAGGACCTGAAAAAATGCCTTTCAGAATGGTTTTTCAACTTTCTTCACCGCAGGGCAGCTTCTTACAGGAGTAGGGTTCTTTGATGTCCTTAATTATGTTACCATTTGTAAATAAATCAGTGTTCTTCATGCAAGTCTTGAGAGAGCCCTTTGGAGCTGTTAGCTTGCTTTTGCAAATCTCAGTGACAAGTGTCATTCTGCGAGACTGCCTTGTATTTATACTATAAAAAGGCACAAATTAAACAAGAGTATCCCTTCTCAACAAATTGCAAAAGCAAATCTTACAGCTCTGGGAATACCCGTTCAGAAATTTCTCAAACTATTTTGCACAGTTGCATTTTGTATGGTTTGTGATGGTGTCAAAGTAGATGTTAGATGTTCTTTGTAACTCCAGACCTTTGTATTTTAGTCCTTGCGCTTTGCTGTTTTGCTTTGTGCGCTTCTACACATTTATCTCAGTGTGTTACTGTGAGCAGATATGACCTTGTTCTTTTGCCTAGGACAAATTCCAAGGGGTCCACTTCTGGTTATTTTCCTTTCCCATTACTAAAAAAGAAATGAAGGTAGGGGGAAGGTGTCTGACCTGAGGAAAACTGAGGAGGTACTTAACTCTGAATAGTAGTGGCTGCCCCACTGAAATCTTACAGTGACTTGCAAGTTGTTCTAGTTCTGAAAAGCCATGCTGGATAGAACTAGAGGCCAGTAACCTTGCTAACAGCTGAACACAGCAAATATTTGCTCCTAGTTCGTATGGTATTCAGGCATGGCTGTATTTGGAATTAATCTCTTTCAAATGCCTGGGCTGGTGATAGTGCATTTTAAAAAGGTGTTAGAATTTGTTCATACAGGGGATGCATAGGAGATTTGAGCTTGTTAGGACATGTGATTAGAAGTTGATCCTAGATAGAAGTCACATGATCTTAGAAAAGTCAGAGAACTGTGGAGCGTTATTTTCTCTTTTCTCAGACAGTAGGATCCATCAGCTTCTTGAAACCGTAGACTTCTATTTTTAAGGGGCAGTCTTTCCACTCTGATAGATGATACTGCAAATCTAGCCTTATATCTGCAACTACCAGGCTGTGTGTCAATATTGTTGTATCTAATGCCTTTGCCAAGATTTGTACACTGTACCTGAGTTGTGAATCTGTTTTCTTGGTCCATATATCATGGAAGAATGTCTGAATTCCATGAGAATTTACTAGGTGACTGGATCTGAATTTACAGAGGTTTTCATCTTCGCTGTTTCTTTTCAACAGTAAGGCTTACTGCGTACATTAAAACAGTTTCCATCTTTAGCTGAAGAAGTTGAAGTCACAGAGTACAGTCTTATTGTTCTTTGAAATTGCAAATTAGTATCTCAGAGCTCAGGACTATTCCCTTAGTGTGAAAAGTATTGCTAGCTGAGGGTAGCCCAGATGACCTTAAGGTCTGCGTTATTAGCAGGTGCAGAATGCGCCTTACGAATGTGGAAGGTGATGCTTGACAGTCATCTTCCCTTGAAGCCTCTAAGAAGGCTGATTAACAGATGTCTGTAGTTATGTGTTTTTAGTAAAACATAAAACCTTTTCTCTTATAGCAGTCTCTAGACAGCAACCTCAGTTATCTTCATCCCCACAGTAATTTCCAAAGTCAGATTGAATAAGATTTAGGATTGATCATACAAGCTCCTTCCTAGCTGAGACACTATACTGTCCTAGTTTTTCCAGATACTCCATTTGCCTTCCATTTTTTAGTCTTGCCATTAATTTGATGTTTAATGCTGGGCCTGGATGTTACCTAAGCAAGTGCTAATTTTTAGCAAGTCTTCTGGAGAACATGTATTAAAAAAACCCCCCATCCCTGTTCCAGATTTCCTCTTTGAACAGATCTACCAAACATAGGAACAACCCCCAGGAGTGTTTACTATGAGACTCACCTCTTCTTGAAATGACTCAAGCAATAGGCTAAATGGTGTAATATGGAACCACTGGTGGCCAGAATGTGCTGTTTCCCTGGCTGTTCTGCTTATGTGAGCATGTAATTTTCAGTCATTCAAGGAAACTTAGTGCTTACCCACTTCCTGTAACCTTTGGAGAAATGTCGTTTAGAATAGTTTTGAAACTTCTCATCCAGTTACTGATACTTCTTTTGTTTTATCTCTAATACAACTTTGCAGCATAGAGAATTAGTACTGTGAACCTTTGGTTGTTAAATCAGAGATTATTTTTGAGACAGCCATATTTCAAACTTCAGTGTTTCTGCTGCCATTCTCCATCATGCTTGCTCCATACCCTCTGTGATTCATACCCATGTGTGCTCTAAATGGAAGTAAGGTTGTCTACTTTTGGTACTTTGCTTCCAGATGTGAGAATTACAGAAGGCTTTTTAATGCATATTCTGTTCCTGGTAAGACACTGTATTGGACTGGACAGTATATTAGGAAAAAGTAAACAAGTTAATGGGTTTTGTGGGGTGTTTTCAACCATATTGTTTTTAATGCTCCAGCTAGGTAGCAAAAAAATAGTGAACTTGCTGGTTATGCTAGAAAGACATTGTGTGCTTCATTTAGCATTAAATTTGGTAGATAAAATGCTAATACTGGATCTTTGTTCAGGTTATGAAGCAAATATTTGGAATGTAAAGTGACTGTCCTGTAGTATTTTTGGAAAAGGTCTCTTTCCTATGTGTAATCAATGAGACAAACACCTTACAAACCATATGATATCAATCTCTTTGCCAGTAGCTCCATCAACAGAGCAGGAAGGGAAGAAGAAACGGTGTAGGAACATTTAAACTTGTAGAAAAAGTGGTATTTTTCCTTTTTTTTTCTCCTAGGTTGGGTAGAATTCTTTCCTTGCCATTTTTCTTGGAATTAGCTGACGTATTTTCAATAAATCAGTGATGTACTCAAATATATACTTCATAGTTTTCAAAAATCCCCTAGATTTTCAGTTCATAGTTTGGTGAAATTTATAAACCCTGAAAAAATGAGATGAATAATAAAAACCGTGATTCATTTATTTCTGTAGGTTTTATATGCTGAACTGAGGAAATGTTTCTTTAAAGATAACGGTCCTTAAATAAAAAAAAGTCTTTGGGGAAGGAGAAAGACTTAATAGTCCTGGAAAATATGAATTTAGTTGTGTTACGGTAGTTTAGAATATGCCACACAGGTGACTGCTGAATGCTTTTTTTTGCAGTTAAATATTTGGCTGTAACCACTTACATTTCATACAATGGGAAGTGCTGGAATGACTCTTACAGAGCTAAGGAGAACTACATGCTTTTGGTGAGACAGGAGGTCTTAGTGTAAAATAATACATTATCAGAACATTATGATCTCACTTTAGACAGAGTAGAACTCTCATAAGCTGATAGGAGTGAGAATGAATTAGACAAAAGCAGAGACTGGTGTGTAATACGTATGCTAATGTAAACTGATGCACTGCACTTCATCTTTCACAGATTGTCATACTGAAGGGCAGAATATCCTTTTCACAGATGGGGAGTATATTAATCAAATCGCAGCATCTAGAGATGTAAGTTTTACAAATGATGGGTAAACTATTTTTCTCTCAACTGGGTTTTATTTTATAATACTTATAGCTTCCTTTTTGCTTCATGTTTGGCTTTTTCTTCGCTAACACAACTAAGGAAGAAATCTATGTAACTAGAAATAATGAGAAACTGCCATATCTGTGCATAAAAAAGCAGCATTTTGGTATTTATTCACACAACTTTGATTTGTGATGGATTTTTTATTTTTTCAGGTAAGTTTTAAGAAAAACTCCATTGCTCTTTCAGGGGAAGAAAAAATCTTGTACATTGAATAATGTGTTTTTAACATGTTCTGCAGGCTCTTTGTGGGATAAACTTCTTAAAGCTTAATGATAAATTCTGTTCCTGGTAAAATTTCCTGTAATTGCTTTGGAAATTGTTGGGGCATTTCAGCCAGTTTTAATAGAAGAGATAGGAAATATACTACATTCCAGTAGGAAATATACTACGTTCTAATAGATTTTTGTGTGAAAATTGCCTGTTGGCCAAAGCCGTGGAAGCCCAAAGAAGTGATCCTACTAGGGACAAAACCGTAGTGGTGATTGTATGATCTTTTTCAGCAGACAGTTGCTTTGTTTTTGGTTCTGGTGTGGTTTTTGGTAGTGAGAAATCTGTAAAATAGGGAGAGGGTGATACTGAGTTGTCAAAGGATGCCAAACATTGACTGTAGGAAAACCAGGATTAATATATTTCCCTCCTAACAGAAAAACTGTTGGGTTTTTTTTAACATGGCCAGATGAAGATACTCGGGACTTGTAAACAGAAAACTGTTCTAGCTGCTCTTTACAGCAATCACTGTGCATGCAGAATTTTGGGTTCTGAATCAGGAGAAGTTGAGGGCTTAAAAGATAGATGTAAATAGTTACAAAAGTAAGATTTTTACAGCAGCTCACTATTTTTGTAGTGTTCATAGCGTTTTCATAGAACTCAGTATATGTTTAAGGTGTCAGATATTTACTTCAGCTTGTCCTGATGGCCACTTTCTTCTTTTCTCCTCTGTAGTAAATGCTATGTTACAGTAAATGTTACATTATCAATGTGTCCTCTGACAGTTTACTCTGAAATAATACTATGTAGATGCACTTAGGACTTGTAAATTAATGCATTTATTGTACAGTATAAAGTGGATTTTTGTATTTATTGCAGGATGGCTTTGTAGTGCGAATATTTGCCACGAGTACTGAGCCAGTATTGCAACAAGAACTGCAGCTTAAGCTTGCAAGAAAATGCTTACATGCCTGTGGCATCTCTTTGTTTGATCTGGAGAAAGATTTGCACATTATCAGTAAGTTCTCTTCTTAGAAGGTTAATAACCAGTCTGGTCATTCAAACAATAGAGGTGAAACACTGCCCTTCCCTTTGGCTCTGTGATGTGCAGGAAAGTATAGCTCCATAATAAACACATGGAGAGGCGTTTGAAACTGTGTAAGCATTACTTGACTCAGAGTCAAATCCATACACCCATTTTGGACCACCTTTCTGTCTCTAGTACTATTCATGGTTTTCCAGTATTTTCCTTCAGTTGTATAATAAATATATAATTGTTTGAAGCTTGGACTTTAGAAAACGTAGTTAAGCTGTGGAACTCCTTGCTGTGGGTCGAAGTTAACAAGTTACAAGGACCACTGACTGGATTAAAGGGAAAAAAATTACATTGGAAAACACATTTGCATCAGAATTTGAGGCAAAAAATTGTTAGTATCTATGAAGGTATTTTGAAGAAATATCACATGGCCTTTGCTTCGTGGTATTTTTGCTCTGTCAAGCCTGCTTTTGGCTCTATCAGAACATAAAAAAAGCCTATTTGGCTACATGGACCAGCAGAGTTGGATAGGTAACTGTTCTGAAAAACTGCCTGGTTAAACTGTTCAGTTAACACAATCTTACTTGCACAGGTACAGGGTTTGATGAGGAATCAGCTGTCCTTGGTGCTGGGAGAGAGTTTGCACTGATGAAAACTGCTAGTGGAAAGGTACTGAAAATGTTCTGCAGTAAATAGCAAATTGCACCAATAGATTTCTGTGTTTTTTAATTTGATAATTATTTTCCATGATTCCTTTTTGCCTTTTCGGTATGTTAGAATGTATGTCTATGACTGTATTCAAATATATTTTTCAGAGCCTGCTTTAAAACATGAAAGGCAAATAGTTACTTAAAAGCATAAACAGATAGTTGGAACCCCTGAGAAATCTATAACTTGAATTTATAGGATTTTCTACAGTCAGTCTCACAATGAAGGGCTTTGTTTTAAATTTGGGAAACAAAACTGCCTTCTGTCTACAAATGATGTGTTAGCACCTTTGCAAATTTTACCTTCTCTTTACCTCGTAACTTTCCACAGTCTGACCACAGTAATTTATTTAAATCCCATCCTGATTTTTTTTCTGATCCTTTAGAGAATTATTGATTCCCCTATGCAAATTTTTCAGTTGATTTCTTTAAACCTATTCTTAATGATTTGATATGTTGGTTCTGCTCAGTAGAGACTTTTTAGAGGCATTTGCATATTCATGGAAATTTAGAAATCATCCTGTCACCGACTCTTTACATTATTTACTGTGTTTTTATGTCAGTGTGAAAGACTAATACTATTTATCTTGTAGAAACATAGTCCATAATTTGCACATGTTCAAAATTGTACTGCTTTATTGGAATAATGGCCTTGCTCTGCTGCTGTCAAAACAGTGAGATTGTTGAAAATGTTGATGAATAAATATTTTTTTAGAATAAAATTTAATGGTATGTAACTGAATGTGATCAAGTAGAACTCTTCAGCATTGGAGGCGACAAATTAACTTGATCATTCAACTAACAAAAATGCTTGTCCACTATACAATCAACAAATTTCCTGGGTTTGGTCTATAAAGTTGTCTGTTAAGGTAGGAAATACAATATATAAGGCAATGTAAAATGGCTTTAGGTGCCCCATAGGCTGACATACAAATTTTTTAGAACTGTTGAGTTGCATGGTTCTGAAGGAAACTCTTTGGTTTGTGTCAGTAGTTTTGTGTTTGTTCACGTGAAATATCTTAGTCTGTTATTTGTGTACTCAGTGGCCACTGTGCATTTACTAAAAATGTTTTTAAAAGGTGTTGAAGCACATTAAAATATGTAGTAATTTGTTATTTTAAATTGATTTTATTGTTATAATACCATCTTGTTTTTACACGGACCAGACATTTTTGTGAAGTGTTTTAAATGCTTAGTTTCCTCTTAGTAGTTTCTTCTGTTCTTTCTTGTGTATTCAACTCATCTAGCCAAACAATTATATATGAAAACTCACTCAGTGGCTCAGTAGAGATCACATTTCAAAAGCAGCAGAATCTAATCGGAATGTTTCCCCCATTAAGTCAGAATTGATGGGTTTGAGATAGAGATACTGAAATGGCATAAACAAAGTCAGGAAGAGTGCTATGTGGTTTGAAATGAAAGGATTTAAAGACAATGCAACCTTGAGAATTATGTAAGTTTGAAGTGCTGTGGCATAACTAAAACTGATAAACTTTTTTCTCCTAGATTTATTATACTGGCAAATATCAGAGCCTTGGAATCAAACAAGGTGGCCCTTCAGCTGGCAAATGGGTTGAACTCCCAATCACAAAATCTCCAAAGATTATCCAGTTCTCTGTTGGACATGATGGCTCACATGCCTTACTTGTTGCTGAGGATGGAAGCATATTCTTCACAGGTTCTGCTAGTAAAGGAGAGGATGGTGAATCAAGTATGTACCATTGCTTGCTTGACCAGTGGTTGGTAAAAGCCTCTTAAACAGTTTTTAGTTTGAAAAGAAGAATTCCAGGAACATGCAAACTTGCCATTTGTGCTGGAGATTATGCTAGCCACAAGTCCTGACAACCAGTGCCAAAACCTCTCCCAGCTACAGAATCCAATCTCTGTTTTGCCACAGTTTGGATTGTGTGATGGAACTACTATTTTAGAATTGTCCTGAGGAAAAACAGTTGTAAATTTGGTCAGGAGGTCATTCTGCCTGCTTGGGACGTCCGAAAACTGTGGAGCCAAACTCTTGCCTCTTTGCTGTTATTTTCTTGAGCTTTGGAGATGGGTGTTTTGCTGACTGATGGAGAGGTGCATTGATGAGAATTTGTAGAAGCAGATCTTCTGTGCTTTATCAGGCAGAATTCTTCAGACATTAGAGAAGACGGATTAATTTGATCTTCAGACTAACAAATGCCTCATCAATATAAAATTAACACATTTCCTAGTCTTGATTTCGGTAGTTGTTTGTGTAGGTTGAAATAGACTTTGTAAGACAATTAAAGATAGCTTTAGATGCCCTGAAGCTGTGATCTGCTGTAATATTAAATTAAATACTTCACTTTAGGAAACAGACAGTAGATGATGATGTGATAGATTAATAAGAATAATTAAAGTGTTTTGAAATACTTGAAGAATCATTTCTAAAAGATACTGATCTAATCATGTCTTTCCTTGCCATTGAGTTTTTTGAGAGGAGTCCGTATAATCCAATTAAAATTAGACCAGGAGATTGTACATATAGTTAGTTGCTTGGGTTTTTTTCATTAGCAGTCTGAAAACTAACAATTATGCCTGTGATGGTTTGGGGTTTTTTTGGTAGATTTACTTGTAATTTATTTCTTTATTTAAAGCTAAAAGCAGACGGCAATCAAAACCATATAAGCCTAAAAAAATTATTAAAATGGAAGGAAAGATTGTCATATCTACAGCGTGCAATAACGGAAGCAGTTCTGTAATTTCAAAAGATGGAGAACTCTACATGTTTGGAAAAGATGCCATTTACTCTGATAGTACAAGTAAGTTAATGTTGGTCTTTTAAAAGATTTCTCATCTAGAGTAATTGAAATTAGTATGATAAAGTTTTTAGCTCATGAAAAGTTGTTTTTGTTTTTCTTACTTTCCTAATGTATTTCTGACATTCTGTTGATTCAGACAGATATGACAGAAGAGTAGAAAAAGGCAGTTTCCTAAAGTTCTGTAAAAGAATTTAGCATCGTTGGTGACAAATATCCAAATTAATTCGTCCACTAAGGAGAAAAAAAAAAAATCACTTGTATTAATCTGACACAAGAAGGCCACGCAGGAAAAAAGTCACAGAAATGAGATGTGCTTTGCTACAAACGAAGGCTGCTGGAAACCAGGCCTTACGTGTTTCTCTGCTCATAAGATAGCAGGTGATCCTGTACATCACAGTTTCAGTAAAATATTAATGAAATAAATTCCAATAGCTTTATGACTCCTTTAGAATTCTTTTTTAAAACAAGTGATTTGCAGCAGTTTTAGGTTTGCTTTTGGCTTTTCTTTCTTTGCAGGACAAGCGGCCTAGGCCTAGTTCTCCTTTCACTTTTTATTCTAGCACTTGTTTTTTATATCTGTTGTTTTTCTCCCTTGCTGTAAATTTAAAAATTGCCAGTATCCACTAGCAATTTTGTTATATCACTGAGTTTCCCTCTTGGCTAGAAAGTGCAATTTGTCGCTCAATTGTTTTACATCTTACAGGTTTAGTAACAGATTTGAAAGGCCATTTTGTGACTCAAGTAGCCATGGGAAAAGCTCACACCTGTGTGTTAATGAAGAATGGAGAAGTTTGGACATTTGGAGTAAATAATAAAGGACAATGTGGACGAGACACAGGCTCTATGAGCCAGGGAGGAAAAGGTGTGGGACCTTGATTTTTTTTTTTCCTTTTCTTTTGTGTGCTGGCAAACAACGCTAAACATTTTGTTATAAAATGTAATTCCAATACTAAAGCTTGAATACATGCAGCATGCTTAAAAAAATCAAGCATGCCCCATGCACAGAGAGGTTTCAAAAAAGTCACTGTGCTGGCTGAGGAGGCAAATCAGGCAGTCCTAGTCATTCCTTCTAAAACCTGATCTGTAAGTGTTCAGAGTTTCAGCAGTAAGCCACTGTTCATAGACAGGTAGAATGGTTTGAGGTGGAAGGGACCATTTAAAGGTCATTTAGTCCAACCCCGGCAATGAGCAGCAACATCTTCAACTAGATCAAGTTGCTCAGAGCCCTGTCCAGCCTGTCCTTACCTCTCTGGATTATCAGAACCCTCTCTATTGGCCTCGGAGAGCATCTGTTTCTTGTTTAAATATCTTAATTAGGTTTTGGAGTTGAGAACATGGCAACAGCAATGGATGAAGACCTGGAAGAGGAACTGGATGAAAAAGATGAGAAATCCATGATGTGTCCTCCAGGCATGCATAAATGGAAGCTGGAGCAGTGTATGGTGTGCACTGTATGTGGAGATTGCACAGGCTATGGAGCCAGCTGTGTTAGTAGTGGGCGTCCTGATAGAGTACCTGGAGGGTAAGCAAATGTGTGGGAATGTGTGTGGGTGTGTGTTGGGTGGCTAACGCACTTGTTGAGTATGAACTGAGTTGAAATTTCCATCTAAAGTAACATGATAGCTAAATATATGGTTGTATGTGCTTTTAAAATCAGAAATGGCTTAAAGTTTCTGTAAATAGCTTGTGGTGGCTGTAGGTGATTTAGTTTTAAAAGCATTTTTTTTACTTCAGCATGTAGTTCTTTACTAGAAGCTGTTGGATATGAACACCAATATAATTTCTGTCTCTTGACAGAGCTGCTGGCTCAGGATAACCATTCTTCATCGTATGATGGAAGTTTTTTATCTTACTGTTCAAATTGCTTTTATCTGTTACTTCTTAGTTGAGCTGGAGGGCCACTGCTTCACCATTACTATTTCTCCAGCATTTTGTGTGCTCATTGTTTCCTTGTTCATATTTTCATGTGGTATACATTAAATTAAATAAAGAAAAGTTAATGCTGAGAAATCAATGCAGTGTATGGTCCTGGCACCATACAACACAGTTAGGATTTAAACTACCTGTTCTTCCTGCTTATCTCAGGAAAACTATCATGTCCGCAGATAGAACAATCCAGTAATCTATGTTTTAATTACAAAGGCATCAGTAATGCACAAAAATAAAAAACAGTGATAAGGCAACTCTGTTTGCTGCAGAATCTGTGGCTGTGGCTCAGGTGAGTCAGGCTGTGCTGTGTGTGGCTGCTGCAAGGCATGTGCTAGAGAACTGGATGGCCAAGAAGCAAGGCAAAGAGGAATCCTTGATGCTGTAAAAGAGATGATACCTTTAGATCTCTTGCTGGGTGAGTGATATGGTATTAGCAAGATAGCTTTTAATTCTCATTCTTACTGCAACTTTTTTTCCCCTCAGTACATTTGTTTGCACACTTTAATATTACAGGACTGTTTTAGTATAATACTGTTAAAATGGTGCTTAACAGTCAGATTTTTTTTATTGGTGATATAGCAAAGTGGGATCATTCTGTTAAGTGAACTGTTTTAAGCTTACCCTTGCTATAGTCTTCTGTGCCACTTCATGACCTGTGCAGTTATGATACTAATGTTAATACTACGAAGTTGTTCTTGTCCTTTTTATTATCCTGAAAGTTTTTCTATAATGTTCTTATCAGGATTTAAGCATTCTTGAACTAATTCATGTAAAATGTTTTAAAAATATAAACAGTGGTAGACTTGGCTTAATAATACTGTCTGACACTTTAGAGGAGAATGGAGATAACCATGACAACACATAACTAAATATATATATGTATATGCCTAAGTACTACTCAGTGATGTTGGAATTGTCAGATTCATGAAAACCAGGAAATTAGGAGATAAAGCTTAGAACTCCTCCAAATTTACTCAAATCCCTTTTTTTTATTGTCAGGGCCATGTAAAGAGCAGCTAGTAAGTAGGTTTTCAGCTTTCATTTACTTAACTTCTTTTAGGGTTTATTGCCACCATAACGATTTTAAGGATAATTTTACATATTTTATTTTCTAAATCTATTTAGCTGTCCCTGTCCCTGGAGTTAATATTGAAGAACACCTTCAACTACGACAAGAAGAAAAGCGGCAACGTGTAATTAGGAGACATAGATTGGAAGAAGGAAGAGGTGAGTAACTTGCTGAGAAGAGGCTTGAATAGCTTAAGAAACTTCTGAGTTTGTTTTCTAAGAATGAAAATAGTCTTCCTCCAGTGAGCCTGTACAGTACTCGAACTAAATCAGATCCTAAATAGGTTGTTTGTTATGTAGTAGTCTGCTTTGAGAAAATCGGGGGAAATACATGTGTTTAACAAAGTCTGTACATAAGAATCAGAATTTTAATGATGGAAAAGAGCATTTTATATCATTTTCACAGGTCAGGTTTTCCTTTTGCTGTTTCCTAGTTGAATGACTGTTTTTTAAAATGTAGATACTAGAACGTTTTTATATGAAGAGATGAGAAGACTACAAGCCTGTCCCATGCTATTTACTTATTATATGTATTATCTAATTACTGTAATGAATTATTCCATTTCTGTTGTATAATAGTAGGCAGAATTTTCTTCTATAAATTGAACTTTCCTGTATTAGCATAACATGAGAATATTGACACAGATGAAATTAAAAAACAAAACAACACTGCAACATTTCAAAAATTTCTTGTGTTTTACCTACCTCGTTGTTGGTTTTCCACACAAACAATAATGTACCTTAAGAACTTTTTAGCATTCTTCATGTTCTAAAATACCTCAGTGTCTTGTCAAATTAAATTTAAGAAATTTAGACTGATATAAATTGTAATATTTTTGCGATGCATGATTATGTGGTTGCTAAGATTGTGTGTTGAGAAGAGGAATAACTTACTGGAATGTATGCTCTTTTTAAGTTTCTGCTGTTAGTAAATACCACTTTGATTCTTCTTGTATGAATTAGATACTGGTTTTACTTGAATACAAAATGTGCCGTGTAATCCAAATTATTTCCTAGACTGTGCCAGTGAATCTTGTGATGCAAATTGTGTCTTTATTTCACTTGCATTGAGAAATTGCTGGTTTTAACCACAAATAAGGAGCAAGAAAGAAGAGAAAGCTTGTAGTTGCCTATGCATATGGAAAAGGGTGGAATATTTATTTTTCTTTGCATCTTTGTGGCTAATTTTAGTTGTGAGGTGAAGAGAGGAAGCCTTTGTGTAGGTCATGTCAGAGCTGCTGCATGCTGCTGGCAAATACTAAGTGCAACTAACGATTTTTTCTTGGATCCTAATTAAATGCCCAGGCATTATTGAAAGGTGCCGCTGTTCAGCCCATCAGTGATGACAGAGCTGGGAGGTAAATTTCAGTTAAAAGAAGAGTGGCAGAAGAAAATTTACATTTGCTTCTATTTCTGTGGTTAGAAGTAGAACCAGAGTAGCTTATCCCTTCTGTATGCCATCTGTCTTAAAAAGCAAAAAAAGAACAGTTGAACAGTATCAGGAGTATATTGTTATGGTTGGTTTTATAGGTGTATGGGTGAAAGGAGGTTGTAGCCAGGTGGGGATTGGTCTCTTTTCCCAGGCAACCAGTGACAGGACAGGAGGACACAGTCCTACACTGCACTAGGGGAGGTTTAGGCTGGACATTAGGAGGAGGTTCTTCCTAGAAAGGGTGACTGGGCATTGGGATGGGCTGCCCGGGGAGGAGGTGGAGTCACCATCCCTGAAGGTGTTTAAGGGAAGGCTGGATGTGGCACTTAGTACCATGGTCTAGTTGACATGGGGGTGTTTGGTCATAGGTTAGACTTGATGGTTTCAAAGGTCTTTCCAACCCAATTGATTCTGTGAGTCTGTATAGGGACTGTAGCTAAAAAGATACTGCTGGCCAGCTTGTTGCACACATTTGTATTGCATTTTCTATCTGAAGAGCATTGAAATTCCATACCTATGTGGCTGTGAGAGGTAGTGGGTATGCCAGTCCAGAAGGGTTGGAGATTTGTTTGGTTCAGAGTGACTTCTTGTGATAAAGCTGGGAACAGTGTTTCACAAATACGTAGAGATCTTGATTTATATAATCAGGTATGAATATTTGATTTGACTGACGTTTAGGAGAGAGGTGCAAGAGCACAAGTGCTGGAGGATACTGATTTTTAAGTGGTCTAATTGTTTGTGCTTCTTTACCAAAGCTCCAGATTTAGTCCTGTTACAGTGACCTCTGATTTTAAAAATATGTTCTTGTGGTCCACTTGAATTAAGAGAAAAAGTGATGGTTATGTCTGCAGGTATGATGATCATTTAATTCCTTCACAAGATCAGTTGTGGTCTCTTGTATTGAAGAAGATAAGAATGCTTATCTTTATTTGCATTTATCTGAAAATACAGACTCTGAATTTAAATGTTCTGAGTAGAAGTAGTTGTCATTAACAGCTGCAATATCAATGACGTGGTTCAATGTTACTATCACAAGCAACTAACTCATTTCTTAAACATCATCCAAGCAGCCTGCCACTGTTTTAAGGGACCTGTATACATACTGCTCAGCAGCAGCACACTAAGTCACTTCAGAAATTTTAAGTGCTTTTGCTGAAGATTTCTTTGTTTTTTATTTTGAAATGAGTCACAAATTATAGTTGCTGTGATGGAATTGTAACCAGTAAATAATTTTTATGTTTCAAATCAGTTATTCATGTTGCTTTATTCAAGAAAGAAGTTCTATTTTAGTGAAAAAAAATAGATCCTTTAAATTGATATCGGGAAAATAGTATTTCAGTCTGGGATAATAAATCAACTATTTTAAAAAATTTGTAAGTTCCTTAATATTTATTATATTTCTTTTCTCTTTTGTGTGCACAAGTGACTGTGACAAGCAGTGAAGAGGGCTCAAAAATGAATTCCACATTTTTGAGTTGGGTGTATGACCTTCTGAGAAATAAAGCCAGGTTATTCATCATAGCTTCTATGCTATAATATGCTATGCTAAATCATAATATCTCAGCATAATTATCATCATGGGGGTGTCTGCTTTTCACTCTCTCTGTACTTCTGGTGAGAAGTGAAGGAGCTGATTTTCCACATGGTGAAGTGTTTGGTGTTTTTCAAGCTGGTTTGGGGCTTGATGAGAATAGTGAGGGATGAGTATGGAAATAGTTGCACTTCATTGTTTTGTGTGGCAATGAGGAAGTTTTGTATGTTAGAATATGGTTAGATTATTTTTACTTTCTTATGAAACTAATTTTTTCATCATGGGGGTGTTAAATTATGCCATAATGGATTACAGAAATCCGTGGACCATATTGTGCAATTAATGTAATGAGCCTAAGACTAGCATTTTTTGAGGGAGCTAATCTTGAAAGCTGTTCATGAGACTTTTTCAGATTGGTATTTGCAGTAATAGATTTTGGAATAGTCTAAGATTTCAATTTATCACTTGAAGATAATTCAGGGGGCGGTTTCAGAAGGTAGTGAGAATGTTAAAATAGCTTTTTAAACCATATTTAACTAATAAGCTAAAAAATAAAGAAATGGGTCTCAAAACAGTGATAATAAATGGTCTTATGCTTCACTGGTATTTCACTACTACTCTTTCTCAGCCTATGATACAAACCTCTAGATGATCATTACTGAGATGCAGATTTGGTGTGTAATTAAGGAAGGTTTAACTTTTGATGCCCTTACAGAAAAGGAAAATTAATTTTCATCAGTCTTATTCTACTTGCAACAACAAAGAACCCACAGAAAATTGATTAATTTTAGTCAAAGCTGCACTGTTTTGAGACAATATTATCTGAGGCTGCCTAGATTTGGGCATTTTCTCATTTTTCTGAAGTATAACTGATCCAGTTAATTCAGTGATTAGTTTTACCGTAAGTATCATAAATCTGTTTAACATCTGCACAAGCCACTCTGAGCTTGGAGTAAGTTTGTCTGTTCATTGCTAAACATATACGTAAATATAGAGCAGAACTATATATACAAGTGCAATATTTATTAAATAATAGTGCAGCTTCTTTTTATGGTCTAAGTTAAATGTGTATTTTGATGCTTTCACAGTTAACATTTGTTTCAAAGTTCTTTAAACAAACCAAAACCAATCAAAAACCCTCTTAACTTTTCCCTTGAAATAATATCAAACTCATACATGACTTTTTAAGAATGCTTTCAAGAGAAAGCTGTAGGCTTTTGCCCCTAATGACTATCAGGTATGGTTCTGTGAAGATACATAGTTGTATTTGAGTCTGTGATTCCTCTCTGAAAGAGCTAATTATTGTTAATAAAACTGATGTTTAAAGTAAAAATATTTATATTATAGTTTCAGAAGTCAGATTTGTAGTAGACTCAAAGAACAGTTCTGGTTAATATTTGCTGGTTTAATTTACTTCATGTATTTATATATGGAAATGCGTCTTTCATATTTATTTAACAATATATAAAGAGTCAAGTATGCAGAAGGGAGAAAGGGTCAAAATTAAGATTAGCATAAATCTTGCTTCCATCTCATTCTCTTATTACTCGTATATTGCCCTGCATGCTTGTTTTGGCTAGTGTGCATCTTTTTCCCCTTTGAAAGGCCTTAATTTTTCTTCCACATCTGATTTGTACAATTTTAATGTTGCTTTAAGACTTCAGGAAGAGACATGTATCTTGTCTTTATTTGCAATGCTTTGAGCAAAAGAAGCAAACTGCAATTAACCTTAGTGCCTGCACATGACATTCTCCATGAATGTCTTTGCCTTAATAATAAATTGCTAGTCATAGTCTGAAAAATACAGTTTTAAAGAACATGTGCCATAACTATTATCCCTGCCCCATAAGAATGCTAAGTTTTTTTCTTTAAAAGGGCTTTATAGATGGGACATTATCTCGCTATAATGTTTTCCACTTTTAGTGGAACTGAAGTGTTCGTCTCCAATTCCATTTTCTGAAATATTTTTCTTTAAAATCTGCAACCTGTTGACCTATTAGATAACTAGTTTCCTATATTAGGGTATTGTCTCCTTATTTCATTACTAAAACTCAACCAACCAAACAAAAAACCTCTGCTTGGTCTCTTTCAAGAAGCCAAAAATAGGTTTTTACAACAGAGGGTATGATCCAACCTAGGACTTTGCTCTGCAACCTGAATTTATACTGCTTTTCTGCGTACCTCGTGATACGTGTCATCATGTACTATTTTTCCAGATAGCCTGCTATGTTCAGTGCTCTGGTGCAGAAGTCAGCATTTGAGATAATTGATTTCAGTCTCCTGTAATCACAGCTTGCCAAATAGCATTTGTTTAGGGTGAGGTACTAGAAGAAATCAAAGTATGTGTAATATCATATCAAACATGGAACTCTTTCATGGTTGTGTCCAAGTGCTTAGATGACCAAGAATGCCAAAGCACATAAGCGCGTGTAGGATGAAATAATTGTATACGTCTTTCTGTAGTCCACTTCTTTATTTAATAAATGCATTCTATTTGCAGAAAATGAAATTATTTCTGTGGTTAAATATAAAATATATTTTTTTATGCTTTTAATTCCCTGCCAAACAATGTCTATATTGAAAGGTCTGGACCAAGAAAGGAAAGCTAGTCTTGACATTTCAGCTAGGGCTGTTTAGCATCTCAGTTTAGCTGTGGAAAAACAGTCTGTGAAGGGAGAGAGTGAATGTCATTTTGCATTATATAGCAACGATTTAAAATAGCTCTGTAGTCTACCAGTGACTCCTCTTTGCTTATCTCTGTCACTTGATCTTCTAAAATAGAGACTGGTAATAGGTTGTTATTCCCCATGCAGATGTACCTTAGAGGGTTTTAGAAGAGTTTTCCAAATAATACGCTGCAGGCATTTTTTAACAATTTAAAGGAAGTATCTAATGCATGGCTGGATTGTTCCACCAGAATAGTCGTGGGACCTAGACTCTGCTCCCTTTGTACAGGCAACCTCATATGTAAGCAGAAAGCAGATATGGTCTCCATGAATTGTTTAAGTGTTCTGTTGCCTGTGTTATTTTGGAGGGAGAAGGAAGTACTTTACACCTTGCCAGCACATGACCAAGGAGGCAAACAGCACAATGCAATCAAAATGTAGATGTTTCCTATTCTATTATGATCGTGTTACAGATTTAACATGCACAAAAAACCAAAGAAGATAACAGACCTGTGTTACATGGATTTGGGTACAAATGACTATGAAACAGCAATCTATTGCATTTAACTTTTTTTTGGATTCAAGTTCTTTACACAATGGTAAACAGTGTATAGGAATATCCAGAAGCAAAGATAAATCACGCATTGGTCAGAAGGTTAGATTGTCACAGAACTGTCGTCTTGACAGGGGAGTGTGATTCAGATGAGTAGCTTGGAAACTAATGGCAGCTGTGTGCTAGCACCATGCTGGAGCTGACAGCCACTTATGCTTACTAAACATCCTCTGTCTTACAAATCTCCTGTAGCTCTTTTGCTCACCCTACTGTACTTCACTTCCTTCTGTCCCCCTGAAATTCTCTTTTGTTACCTTTGCTCTTAGCACTAAAATGCCAAAGGCTGCCTTCAGGGCTATGTGTCGTTCCCTGCACTGTTTGTTTGGAACTTCAGAATGTTTGCCTGTTATCTAAAGATCACTTCAGTCCCCCAGAAATATTTTAGATCTGCAGACTTCAAGCTACAGTCTTTGCAGTCCTTGCATCTCATTTTGCAACTTTGCTAATCTTGAGTTTCACTTTTGTCATGTCCTGTCCATTCTCTATTTCTTCCGCTTTTAATTTCGTTAGGAACTTCTGAGTAAGTCCCACTACTTTTGCCTTATTTTCTCATGTTCTTCATTCACCTTTCCTCTGTATCGTTTGTCCTTCAGACATTTTTAGCTTTCATAATCTGCTTGTCCTTCATTTCTTCCCCTTTTTGCCATTTCCTGGTGTGCATCAGTATACTCCTCACTATACCTCCTCCAACTTGGTAAGAAGCGAAATGTGGTGTAATTTTTTTGTGTAAGTCAAAACTGTGGAAAGTAGAATATTAAACACAGAAAGTGGTCTGGCAGAAGGTAGTTTTTACCAAAAATGTATCTATTAAACGGAAGCTCCAATTCAGAGGAGACTGAAAAGTGGGAGCAATAGCAAGACAGCTGAAGGAAGAATCTGCAAGACGAAGGTAAATCAAAAGCAAATGATGATCCTTGATTAGGAGAAGGAGCTCTGAATTAGCAAGAGGATCTGTTGTGGAATAAAGAGTGTCCAAATAAATTCAATAGAGCAAAAATAAATACTCTGTCCTGTGTGCAGAAACAAACATGATTGAGGAGGTTTTGGGCCATTATATTATCTAACGTGAATGAACCTCTAAGCTAGGAGGATAGACAGTAGTGTATTTTTAAAACATTTTTCATTTTGTTTTTTAAGTAAATGCTAAAATTTGGGAGCTTCTCTATATGAAGACAAGTTTCTTCATCTGAAGGTTCTAAAGCTACATAGATTTGGCCTAACTTCTACTTAAATGTCTATCCATGGTGTTTAGTATTAGTGAAGGAAGTGATGGTCTAAAGTCGATAGCCAGAAAACCTGAGGCAATGGTCATTCATGAAAAGTTAACCTACATTGTCATGTTAATAAGGTTCAGCTGAGGAATGAGAGTATCAATGAATTTGCAGAAGAAGGAGGAATATTTGTATTCAAAGTTTTGCATAAGCAGTTTATAGCACAACAGCCTGGTTTGGGGTGCTTTTGTTTACTGTTCATGGAAGGGCTGGATTTGGGAACCTGTGGAATTGCATGTCACTTGGCAGAATTAGTTGCTCCTGATTCATGGTTTCCATTGAATGTGAAACTTCTGAAAGGATGAGAAGTGTCCAGAAAATTCTTGGTGGCATGCTTAACCTATAAAATAGGAGAAAAACAGATTTAAGGAACAAATTGCTTGTCCATGACTTGCTTATACTCAGCCTCAATTAAGCATAGTACCTCACTGCCTAAGTCTAGGTTTTTAAAAAGAAAAAGGAATCTGGAAAAAAATTTAAATATGTGTATCATTGCTTTCTTTAAGTCAAATCTTCTCTTGAAGATCTTTAAATAGATGGAAAAATATTTTTTAAATAAATGGATTTCAAAATTAATAAGCAGATAAGAAAAGAGTCATATGATTTGAATAACTTTCTTCATGAAGCATGGAACTTTTTCTTTAAAAGTGGTAACTCTGCATCTTAAATATATCAATTGCAAACAAGTTTCTGGTGGTGGTTTTAAATTTAGCATTTATATTATGATCTTGTTCCAAATCAGTATCTTGAATGTTATATTGTAGGATGTAAGGCATGATAATTATTCTTTTTATCTTTTGAAGACAATAACGGGTATTTGCTATCAAATTTTAGTCTACTGTGAGTATGTTGTATTTCCACTGCTTGCAGTACAGTTGCATACTTAGAAGTTCAAGTAAAACTATCACTGTGGGATACTTATTAGTTTTTTGCATAAGTTATCAAGAAATGGCAACCTTCTCATATTTTAATTTAAGAAAACAAGATTATAATTATTCTTTTTGTTTTTTCATTGCTTTTAATTTGAATTTGTTTAACACATTGTTTCCATTTTGTGAGCTTTCCTATGTATGTGCAAAATGTTTCTCCTCAGGCCCCCTTGTAATTCCTGGTCCTATTTTTATGAACCATCGAGAACAGGCTCTAGCCAGAATCAGACTCTCTCCAGCACCGCTAAAGCATAAACGGGACAAGCACAAAGGTATTTGGTCTTCCTTATTGACAAGGGTGGAAATAAGCCCAGCCTCCCAGTCACTTCTTCCAGGCGCTGCCTCTGTCTTTTCAAAGAACTGCACAGGATGGGTTCTGCCTTTCTTCCTGTTAGCATCTTGTTACCTGAGGAGAAAGAAACTGCATTTAAATGTTGACCTTTCTTTAGAAGTGTAAGTGTTCATTAGTCTGCATCATCTTTGTTTTTCTTTCCCCTTTTTTGTGAAATATGCATTGTCTTTCTGTGTGTCTTCTCTCGTTTCTAATGCTGTCTCATTCCTAAGGTTCTTTATTTTTACTATAGGAAACTCTACATGTTAGAGTGACTCAAGACTGTTGCACTGCATCTGTGTTGGGTTTTTTTTATCCTTTGTGTTGTATATTTGGAGTGATTACTTTAACATATCAATTCCAGGCTTGTTAATTCTGGCATAATTTTTTTCATAGGTATGTTATCTTTCAACAAGCCCTTTTTAGAAGTGAAATATTTGAAATAACATAAACATTACTGTTTGCTGACTTTGAATGGTGAGAATGCAAATCAAAGTACAGGTTTTTCTCTGCAATATTCTTGAGTTAAATGTTCTTTACAGAGTATAAGTATGGAGGTGTCTTGATATTTCAGACATTTTTGTATGTCTGGCAAGCCAATTCATTATGTCTTGGATTTCTAAGTGTGTCATTTGTTCAGATATAAATGACTTATATATTTCTTAGAAAGAGGTAATGTATTACTAAAAATTTCAGCTGAACTTACTGAAGTTGAGCTGTCTCAAATCTAATCATAGTTTGTATATATCTGTGTATTGATGTGTCTGTACATACATATGTATATATGAAAGATAAATACATAAAATGGAGACTACAGATCTGATCAAAGTAGGAAGCTCCTAAAAATCGTGACCCCAGAATGCTTCAACTATTTTCCAAAGAATAGCTAAATATTTAAAGAGTTAGTATGGCATTTCAGTTGAATTAGTGGAAGTTACTGATCGTATTTGGCATGTATGCAAACAAACTGTATGTCAGTTTGAAGCCTTATGGGATAAAGTTTCAGTGTGCGTGGGTGATAGGCTTATTGAGTTATGAACATACTGGATCATGAAATCAGCTTAAGTTTATTTTATGGAAATGAAAGCAAAATCTGATCCTTTGCATCTGCATAACATCCAGTCTTTTTGGAAGGCATATTGTCTGAGCTTTAAGTCTTGATGGATTAAGTTGAATAACCTATCATAATCTCACTGGAGAGATTGCATGCTGAAAGAGAATATACTGAATCTAAGTGTTGTTACGTGAGTGACGATTTGCTGATGGCCATTATTCCTGAGCTGGAGGCTACTGCTGGTTGTACTGCAAACCCTTGACTCCGCAGGCAAGTACACAAAGGAGTTCGCTTGTCCTTACATCTGTGCTTTTTTGGCATGTGTTAGTCATTGGAACTCACTTCAGATCAAGTATCTCTTTACAAGAGGTATATTCATTAGTCTCAGTTTGAGGCTTATGTTGCTTCTTGGAGTTGTAAGAACAGTGTAAAGGTCCGTGTTGGGCTGGAAGATTTTTGTAAGAAACGCCCTGTAGAACTGAACATTTATTTTTCTTTAAGGAAGGCTATATGTAAGGAAATATTCAGTTTATTTTAGTTCTGTGTGTCTTATGCTAAACAGATAAGGAGGTTTTCAAGTAAACTTTGAGACTCTTCTCTGCTTCAGAAGATGGCCTCTCAAAAGACAGCTGCATATTCCACTAGGAACTAGAAATATCCCTTGACTTCTTGAGGAGGTTTCAAGGGAAAAAGGAAAACTGGTGAAGTGGGTTGTTATCTAAGTAACAGAGAAGGTGGTAATTGTGAAAAAGATAATGTATATTTCTTACCTTAGAAGGCGTGCCCCTTTTCTAGAGGCAGAATGTAAAAGCAATAATAGAGCAATGATAAAAGGACATTATCACATTGAAATCAGCAAGTTCTTTTGTTTTCTTTTTGAATGTGATGCTTTCCAAAGTGTCTTCCTTCCTTCAGATGTTTCTGCTGTAGTAGCCTTCTTTACACGAGGTGGGCTTTCAAGATCCTTGGGTAAGGAACATTTAGTTCAGCTGATAGTACTGATAAGGCCAGTACTAAACTTGCTGGTACCTACCTGTTGCTGTTTCTCTGCTTGCAGCTGCAGAACTTCTCTTGATAATGATATTTAAACTTGAATGTGGACAGCTTCTTTGGAACAATTATCAAATACACTTTTTATATTAGACCATATGTATTTGTACATATTATCAAATCATGGAGTCATGGAATGGTTTCGGTTGGAAGGGATGTTAAAGATCATCCAGTCCCACCCCCATGACATGGACAGGGACACCTTCCACTAGATCAGGTTGCTCAAAGCCCCATCCAGCCTGGCCTTGGAACACTTTCAGGGGTGGGGCATCCTTGATTTCTCTGGGCAGCCTGTTCCAGTGCTTCATCACCCTCAGAGTAAAGAAATTTTTCGTAGTAATCTACGTGTCTATCACTTGTGGAATTCCTCTATTTGATTGTCCAGTTGAAAACTCCTTCAACTTTGTTGAAACAGCTGGTTTTTTAGAAATCTTGCCATTATAGTTTACTCTTTTCACATTTATAGGGTCTGCATATCGAGATTCTTGTTACTGCAAAAAACTGCATAATTAAGCATAGTCTTCCTGATCTGTGTCTTCTGTGTCTTTCACAATTATTAATAGAAAGGATTAGGTACATTTTTGGTATTCATTGAGTGGTTTGACACTAAGAAGAAAAATAAGCTTCATCCTCATTCTTTAATGAGGTAGTGAGTTTCCAGTCTACATCTCCAATCCCTGTGGATTCTCATAACTGGGGATCTGAGTAAAAAACATTAATGAAAGTGTAAAGTTTTCTCAACTGCAAAAGTGAACTGAGTAGCAATTAAAAACAAAGTAAGCTTGAGTCAGCTAAGATTCAGCAGTTTGAATGCTACCTTTTTCCTGTATTTGGAAGTAGTGGTAAATGTTCTGAGGAATACGAAACAAATACCCTCAAAAGAACAAAGACTAGATGAAGCTGAACCTCCATGGATGGAACGAGATATAGGTCAACCATTTTGCAAATGCTAAGACAAAATTACCAGGTGTTCAAGAAAACTTACTTGGAATTTGTTTTTTAACTTTTTAGCTAAGATACCATGTGAAGGGCAGAGTAGTTTGAAGCACTCACTAGAGTGAGACAGCTGACAACGAAAAACCTACATCTAAAACTGAGTTTATAATTAGAATGTGAGTTTATTATCACTTAATTGTATGTATTATGCATTTGTGATTCTGCATATCATACTTCACCTATAAACTCCAAGTAAGCTCTGTAGCAACCCTTTAAGTGTCCAACAGACTTACTTTTTTTGCTGCCCTCATAAGATGGATGGTTTTCACAACCAGAGTATATTTCTCTTCCCCCTGCACTGCAGCTATAAAATTGGTTACAGATACTTCAGCTGACAATTACGGTAGACAGCCAAGAAGCTGCAGGCACAGGCTGGTTCGTTAAAGTAATGTTGTATATAAAGTCTGTAAATTATATTACGGCATTCAGAATACCCTGTGAGGGTTGGACATCACAGAGTCTAACCAGTAACTTGACCAATATGCTTTACTTGGGTAATTGCTGCTGAACAAAACAAAGGATTGTTGGCATAAGATGTGGTCTGAAGAGACAGTTACTGTAAGAATTTTTAATGTATGGTCATATTGTATTAAAACTTTTCATCTGTGGGGAGAAGACATGTATTTAACTTAGAAGTGCTTCTTCTCTCCTCCAAAGATGGATGGTAAGTGAGAAATTAAATATCATCACCCTTAGTGCTGGGGAGCACTAACAAAATCCTTTTCCTCTGGTCTGGGCCAAGCAGGAGTCCGCAGTGTCATTCTGTAATGATGTTAGGTTTGGGTTTTTTGCCAGAAGAAGTCTCATTTAAAGCTCTTTACTTCACTTTTTATTGGGACTGAATGAGCTTTTCCTTTGTTCCTGGAAAGCAGTGGTTTTTGTGGCAGCAACATCAGCCAGGAGAACTTCTAAGCACTTTTAATAGAGAAGGAAAATTGTCTTCAGGAGTTAAGAATTTTCTGAGGAAAATGGAGTGGTAGTGGGGATTGGTTGGTTGTATTTGCAGTTCTCTGTCTGTCTTTCCCCAACTTTGAGATACCAGAGATGAAAACCCATCATTGTGAAGTTGTTCATGGAGCACACCCCTCAGTGTTGACAGCAGGAAACACTTCACAGCTTTTCCTTGGTGCTTTCTTCTCTGAGAGATGGAGTCAAAGTTTCTGTTCAGTGGTACAGCAGTTGGATAACACTGGAGGTACTAACTTGCTCTGCTTAAAGGTTCCATGCATCCAACAAGAAGAGTCTCTCCTTCAGTAGTCTTTTTATGCTTCCCTTTCAGGAACAGTAGTTTTGATACTACTTTTAATGAAATGGAGAAGTGCACAATTGTTGGAAGAAAAACTAATGGGTGTCTCCCTGGTTATATTTGTTCCTTGAGACCTGCAAATAAGCTTTCAGCATCCGCCTTTGACTCACATTTTTTAAAAAAACTTGGACTGTTTGAAGTAATGGAAAGAAAGGGGATGACCCAGTTTGTTTGCAGCCTTATCTCTAAGTGTAAATTCTCTTAGCCAGTGCTGCTGAAAAAATATGATATGTATTGGCCGTGTAATGGAGTAACAGATAAACAGTGTAGTCCAGAAGTGTTGCTCTAAAAGTAAGTAGTGTGATACTCTATTTGGCTTTGTATATTGTGGTCAAGAGACTTTTTTTTTTTCCTAAAGAAGACTAGCTGTTTTAGTTGCAAGGGTTTGTACTTAACCACACATAAATTAAGTCCTTATCAAGTTTTGAATTCAAAACTCTTGAGACAGTTACTAGCCATGCAAAGAAGGCTGAGAGGAATTCCATTTTCAGTTAAATTCCACACTTGAGCACAGTAAGATATGGTTAAAAGACAGTTGCTTTTATTCCTGCATTCTCAGCGCCTTTGACAAATTTGCTTTGGAAATTGAAAATGCCAACTTTGTAAAACTTTATCCTTTAAAATATTTCTCAGATAACGAATTGCAGAACTTGTTTTGTGTGAAGGTACTTGTCTCTACATCTTGCACACTAATATTTAGTGTTTCGTCAAGGGTAGTGTGGTGTTATGCTTTCATTTACAACTTTGGAGAAAATGGGGATATATCTAGAATCGTGTTTTATTTAAAGGTAGTATCATATTTATCAGCTGAAAAGATAGCAATCCTCAGCTTTTTACTACTAGTTTTGGAAGCCCTTTAGAGCGGGATGTTTTTCTTACAATGAGGCAGAAAATGCACATGTGCCTGTTCAAGTTTCTGCAGATCACTTGATATGCTGCTGTTACGTGACCGGAAGACACCTGCTGCTGCTAATGTGACTGCATAGGAGATGTGGTTGCTCGATGCCCAGTGTGTTTCACTGTAGGAGGTGCATTCAGCCATGATACATTCTTACTGGACATGTGTATTCCTGGCAGATGATTATTCAAGTGCATTTACACAGTGGAAGAGCTCGTATTTTTTGTTATTCAACACTGTCTGAGAGAGGAGGGAAGACGGGGACCACAGGTAGACTTCCAGAAGAATTAGCTTTTCTCTGCTCCTATCTGAAAAGCTTGTATGAAATGGGGAAAGCAGTAAGTAGGCTGCTTGCTGAATAAATAAATAATTTTGGTAGCAATATTGGCTGCCAGAACCATCTGCTGATTACTTTGACATGTAGAGTTTAATGTAAAAGTAGGCATAAAAAATTCAAAGATACTGTATTTGAGAAGTAGTCAAACGGTTAACTAAAATAAAGTGAGCTGCTTAAGGCAGAGTTACAGGACTAGGAGGAAAACTCTGATTTTGGGAGGGTTGTTGTTAAACGGTGGTTCTGTCTCCTTATATTTGCTTTTGTTA
The DNA here is from genome assembly GCA_013397055.1 of Pachycephala philippinensis. Classification (NCBI taxonomy): domain Eukaryota; kingdom Metazoa; phylum Chordata; class Aves; order Passeriformes; genus Pachycephala; species Pachycephala philippinensis. The sequence goes on from VWZT01012186.1 coordinate 710,980, forward strand.
ATACTACAAAGAAAAAGCTGCACACAGACCTTCTAATTTGTGTGCAGTCTGGTAGTACACAACCTCAAAAATCCCATAGCAATTCTGAGAGACAGGGATTTTTTCTTTACCATGTCTCCATTTCACACATATCCAGCATGTAATGCATGTTTCAAAGTGATGCTTTACCTATGCTTTTAAAACTAATTCTTCAAAAGCATTAGTACCTACACACACTGTTCCTTTACAGATGTGAACTCCATGCAGATTCATGTAATTTCTGTACTCAAGTCACCACTAGAAAATAGCTTTATTCTTAGTACAGTAAGATTTTTTAAAACTGGTATGTAATAAAAATGTGAAATTACTTCACTATATCAGCAGTTTCTCTGCAATAAAAAGAAAATTTTGAGCAATATGTATGAAAGCTGGATTTTATTAAAAACATGCAGAAATTCTAAGTATAGATCTAAATTAACAACACCTTGAATTCTTTGATCAGCAGTTGTTTCCCTGTATCAGTTTTGTTAATAGAGCAGTACTCAGAATTATCATAGAGAGAATGTGCAGTCTTCTATGTGCAGTTATTTTTCGCGTCATGTATTTCAATCATTTTTCCATGCTAGACAGAGTGTGACTGAAGTTTAATAGATGATGGAGACATTCTGATTTCTGGAGAAGATGGTAGCTTGGAAGAAATTTAGGAATAACACATTGCACTTCAGTGCTTTTGTCCAATGTGGAGGCAGTTTGGCTTTAGGAACCAATAATGCACTTCATACTTAGTAAATACATACATGCTTATTAAAGGAAATCACAGAAATGATATCTAAAAATGCATGGAAGCAGACAGGAAACAGATGCGCTCTTGGTGAGTTGTCTGCATTGTTAGAAATGAGCTGTGTAAGTAATTGTCAGCTACTTAAAACGGGCTCTGTGGCCGAGTTGGAGTCAAGTAAACTCCTTAAAGAGTAGTAATTGGAAAAGATAGACTAGGCTATGCCTGTGGAGTTTAACTACAGTGTTGCCTACTTAATAATGCTGCCTTACTGAAGAATGAAAGTGATGGCTATCAAGCAAAGCTTCTGAAGTTTGAATTTTCTGTTTGCTAGTTCTTTTTGTCTGCTCTTTGGGAAGTTTCTGCTTCAGAGGATATTTTCCAATGTGTACCTTTATAGTACATTGTTCAAAAACAGAGTTTCTGTCGTCTTCTACATCTGCTTTGATGCTGCATTTTTAGCTGTCTCTTGCTACTCTGTGAGGTCTCTCTTCTACCTTGCAAGTGGTGGAGTGGGGAGTTATTTACTATCGTTGTTCTAGTCATTCTTCTCATATAACTTTATTCAAATGCATAGGATATAATTGCAAGTTTTGTTTATAGATGGAAGTGGAGAAAGAGGTGAGAAGGATGCCAGCAAAATCACAACGTATCCACCAGGGGCTGTCCGCTTTGACTGTGAACTGAGAGCTGTACAAGTCAGCTGTGGATTTCACCATTCAGGTAAAAACAAATAAATCAATGTTAATTATAATACAGATTTTTGTTAAGGTTTTCATATGTGTCTTCACTGCTTTGTGTTCAATTTTTAATATGGATGTATGGCAGGAGTGTTAAAAGTTGAAAATGTAGCAGGATTATTTTGTAGCCTACTACACTGTCATAGAGACATAGAATATCTTCAGTTAAAAGGGACCTACAAGGATCATCGAGTCCAACTCCTGGCCCTGCACAGGACCATCTCGAAGAATCATACTGTGTGCCTGGAAGTATTGTCCAAACATTTCCTGAACTCTGTCAGGCTTCTGTGACTGCACCCCTGGAGAGCTTACTGCCGTGTTCAACCACCCTCTGGGTGAAGAACCTTTTCTTAATATCCAGCCTAAACCTTCCCTGACACATTTTGTGCCATTTCATTGCATGCTCTAAAGTAAGATCATCACCCAAATCCCCACACCACCTCCCTGATTCCAGCAATGAAAGGCAACTTACTGTCCTTCAGCTGTGAAAGGGACTGTAAATATCATATATTGAGTTATATCAGAGCTTGTAAGCAATTTCGGAGTCAGTTTAAAACATCTGCAAGGCAGAGCTCTACTCTTGCACAGAGGTGCAAGTCGTGATGGGTTGTGGAATCTAGTCTGAGTCTCCTAAGAATCATTAACTGCTTCTCAGAAGGGTAGCCAGCACTGGTGCAGTGCCATGTCATGTGTGTATGTCAGAAAAATGTTTTATTTTTCAGTGGTTTTGATGGAAAATGGTGATGTTTACACATTTGGATATGGGCAGCATGGTCAACTTGGACACGGTGATGTTAATTCCAGGTAAGCTGGTAATAAAAGGACAAGATTGTGTATTACTTTACTGCTGCATAAGAAGTGGCTAAATTTCTGGTTCTCTGTAGCTAGCAAGTGTGAAAATTCAAATATAGACGAAATAAAGTTGAAAAGCTCCTGTTCTGCACTTACTGCCCATAAGCCCCTGAATGTAGATACAATAACAATACTCTTGTACTGTATGAGTGATTTATTTAATACATGAAAGCTTCTGTGCATAGTTATTAGCATTGCTTTGATAATAGTTTGAAAGACTTCTGTTTCTTTAATTCTTCCTGCATATATGAGAATTACATTGAAGTCTCATTAAGATTTCATTATTTCTCTGAAATAATACATATACAAAAATTCAAATAGTATGATATTGTAAACCTAGATTAACCTGTTCCTGTTAAGTCATTGACAAGAGTTCACAGAATAATCACCGAATCACAGAATATTCTGAGTTGGCAGGGACCCACAAGGATCATCGAGTCCAACTCCGAAGTGAATGGCCTGTATGGGGATCAAACCCACAACCTTGGTCTTACTAGCACTGTGCTCTGACCAACTGAGCTAATCTCAGTTTGGTTATAATAAAGTCTCATCTTTTGCTCATCAATTATCTTTCAAATGAAGTCCCTAAGCTTTGGTCTCAGCTGCATTTTGTAGTCACTTGTTTTTGGTGTTGGCAGAAGAGTTATGTGTGCTTTCTCTATGGTCGGTGGAAATGGGGAAGTCAACAGAGCATGGAGAGCTATTTGACTAACCAGCCACTGCGTACATGCTTTAGTTATGCTTAGTAGCTCTGTAAACTTGATCTCCATTGACTACAGTGAGAGCATAGGTGTCTTTATTGTGAACCTCAATCTCACCCTTTGTATCTCATGCTTAGAGTCTCATCTGTTCATTAAAGTAAATAAAAAACACAGTGTTCTGCCATAAAAGGAAATGTGATTAAGGTCTTTGGACATGTATATATGCCATATAATGCACACACCGGGGGTTTCTATAGTAGGAATCTTTGAGACTTTGTGTATGTCCAGTAATGCTCAGTATCCTTATGTAAAAGGCATACAGAGCAGAGCATCCATGACCTGTCTTCAGTTCTCTCATTTCTTTTGTAGCAGCTAGGTGAAAACTACTGAACATCTATCCTCCTAATCTCTTTGGAGACTTCAAAACCCTTTCTTTTGTTCAGTTCCTGAAGAAATCTTCATCATCTTAAAACTTTCATTGGATTCACTATGCCAAAGGGGGAGAGGGAAGAAAGAAAGTATATTGGAAATGTTGCCTTGTGTTGGCTGCTGTGCCTGATAGTAGTCTCTGAACTGTTACCCCTACTCAGTTTGCATTAGACTGGTGAATACAGTGTGTTTCTGTCTATGGTGGAGTCATATCAAAGACAAGTGGTTTGTTTTTCCTTCCTGGAAATTCTTGGGTATTTGTTCCAAGGAACAATGGCTTAAACTAGCAATTCAAATCGGTATTAGAATAAGGCCAGTTTCTGTCTTAAAGAAGGCCAGTTTCTGTCTGTGTACACGCAGCAGTGCCATTTGTAACTTTCTGTCAGCTATTTCCAGCTTTTATGAAATCACTTGGCTTTTCAGAAGGCTTTGGAGCTATCTGCTGTATTTGTCAGTATTTCAGGTGGTAAACCCCTACGTCTGTTGCTTATTTAGATAGAAACTGGATGAAAATCAAATGTAGTTCCAAGACAGCTCTTAGAGGAGAATATGAAAAATCTTGTGCTGAAGTATAATGCCTGACCAGAAGTAGAAGCTGAGGAGGTACAAGTGACTTGGCACAGACCTTTGTGTCATTCTACATCTGGACCCTTGAAAAAAGCCTTGAAGAAATTTGGAGTATGTCCTATGCATGAGAACTGGCTATGGTACTATATTGCTATTTAGCACCATCATTCAAATTATAATTTCTTCATTGATGTACTTCTTTTTCCAGCTTTAAGTAGAGATCTCTCCTCTGTCCTCACAGTAAGGGATTCAGAGAAGGAAACAGGGAATCCTTATGCAGAGTTCCACCTCAGTTGGGACGCAGTGGTGCTCAGATGGCCAGCTCCTGCCAGGTCAGTGGTATGTCAGTCATGCAGTGTGTCACATTGCTTGTATTGACCTCAGGAAGAGCATCATCTTCTGAATCCAGGAACTGATACTCTGCTGTATTTCTGGGAGAGAGAGAGATGAGAGAGGAGAAAAAAAAAAGTAATATTTAGGCATCCTTTCAGAGACTTTTGTCTTGCGGTATAAAGATTTAGTAGTGAGATTATATTTTTAAAAGTCTTGAAAATGTTCAAGCATTTTGAATTCTAAACACCTGTTCAGACATGCCTTTCCCCTTAATTAAGGGATTCTGGACTCCTCTATTAGAATATTGTAAACACCACAAATTCTTCCTCTACTTCAGTAGGAATGAGGTAGATTACATGCCCTATCAGTAAGCCGGAACCATTAAATTAGTCTGTGTAGGCTTTTTGTTGTAAAATCCACAGTGGCAGGTGTTGATGAGCTATTCACTGCATGAAAGATTTGTCAGTCTGTGCTTATATTCTCCTTAAATTAGATGCTGCTGAATAGAAACTCAGTGGAAGCAAGAAATGCTTTGCAGTATCTAGTCTTGGTGAAAAATAGCATGTATTGTGCTCAGGTAAGCAAAGGCCTGTTTGTTACTGATGCTTCTCTCAAGAAGCTGGAACTTAAAACTCCAGGATCTTTCTGTTATTGTTCAAAATTTGTCTGCATTTTTATGTACAAACTCTTGACTTCAGCACTCCAGTAGAAAGCATGTGACCTGACAGTCAAGCTCCAGAAATGGAATGACTGAAGTGATATGGTCTTGATAGGATTTTCCTTCCAAAGGTTCAACAATAACATAAAACAAAACTGATCAGACCTTCCATAGATGGTCTGCTATGTTCCACTTGAAGATAAAGAATAGAGACTATATCCTATTAATAACTCTAGGGGGGAAAAAAATGTTCCATCATCTCTGTTTGTTAGGACCATGTTTCTAGGTGCATTTTCTGATTATTTTACTCTAGTGGTGGAGTGCAGGTCATATTTACATCTTTTCATCAGATTTCCTCTAAAATGGAGTCACCTCTAAAATACAAAAATCTCAGTTTTCTCTGTAATGAAATTACCCAACTCTGCTTGCAATGGACAGAAGTTGCTGCTGGTTTCCTTTCACCCACTACACAGTAACAGCTCCCAGTGAGCTGTGTTTGCAGCACCACGGTCAGCTGCCCCAAGTGACGTGTTTTGGGACCGGGCAGGCAGCTGTTGGCTGCATAAGTACCATGGACAGCGATTGTTCCAACAGGTCATGCATGATGCATTTTCACTGATTACAACTGCTCTCAGAAATGCTTACCCTTTGGGATGGAAGAGGGTTTCCATGTGGACAGACAGAATGCATCTGGACCTTCTTCAGGATCCTGAATTAGCTGATGCATGTACATCTGCTCAATTATTCAGCAATTGTTACGTTTTCCCAAGGGGTCTCAGTTTACTTTCTGTACAGCTGAGGTTCGTCTTTTGTGATTGATCTGTGTCATATCCAGAAGCCAAAGATTCTGTGACTTCAACACCAGCGTGTCTTTCCACTCCATCCCAGAAGAATAGTCCTTGTTTTCTTTGATTCAGATGGAGAAACCTTGGTTGTTAAAACTTTGCCCAGAGTCTCTCAGACTCTTCAGTGCCTATTCTGAGCTTTCCTATGTTGAGTATCAGAGGGATAGGGAAATCACTCAACAGTATCACAGGTTTTAAATTCCATGTGCACTAGTCAAACTGGCTTACAGTATTTTTTGAAATCCTCTTCCTTTTATGAAGTGAAAACTAGTTTTATGCAATTCATGTTTATTTTGTGATGTAGTTAAGTACCTTGAACATTTTTTCTGTTCATTTCTAAATGAACTGATAGATGGTGTTGGCCATTCCAAAAGCTGGGTGATCTTAATGAAAAAGCTTTTTAAGAGGGTAATGTATTTCATCTCTCCACGTTAGGTGCTTATTTGATTTTGTTCTGCTCTTGCCAAGTGACTATTGAATGAAACCCAGCGTTCATATAACATTGCTGATAGGTTCAATTGGAAAAACAGAAAGATAAATAGTTACGATGATAATAGCTTAGTTTTTAAACATCAAAAAGATGAAATATTCACTACTTTTTTTTTTAAACATATGATTGATATTCCATGCCTGCAGCTATGATAATTTTAAGGGAGGGGAAAAAAAACCTTAGGATAAAAATACTTCCTTTTAACAGGAATGCTTTTGGATTAGTTACTAGTTATGTTTTATTTATATTTTGATGTCTTTTTTAGTTTCCTTAAAGTTAACGAGAGGCAAATGTAAACTTTTTGTTTTTAAAATTTCATCATTGGTGCTGCTAAACTTTGCTCTGTGTCCGTGTATAATCATAATTATGTCCAAATTCATGTGCCTATAGACCAAGAAATCTCCTAAATTTGAGTTATTATCCTAAATTTGTCATGTTGTACATTCTCTACTTAATTTTATTCTGCCCTTCAGTCCCTCCATCTCCACTAGTCACCCACTGAAAGCTACATTTACCACCAAAGAATAATTGTTCTGTGTACCTGTCTTCCTCCTTCAGGTCATCAGCCTATCTTCATGCTACATTCCTCTGTTCCACCTTTTCATATGTTCACATCTCCCCATCTATCCTTTTTCTGCTGAACACATGATGCTTCACCTTCCTCATACTTTCTTGAGTTCTATTCTACCTGTAATTCAGCCAAAATCAGAACTTTAAGATGAACCATCTTTTTGCAGATCAGCTGCTAAACAATCACTAGGTAACTGTGGGCTGACCCTTTTTTATTCCACTATAAAACAACCTGTTCTTATTTTAGATTAGCCTACTTTGAAAAGGCTGTGTTTGAAAGTAAGTTCAAATAGTGCTGTTATCCTCTGTATAACTCCAAGCTCAGTTTCCAAACATAAAATTACGTGGGAATAACTTGTTCTTAAATTCACAGTCTTTCTAACTCCACAGGAGATTTGAAGTCTAGGTAGACATTCAGTATGGGATTCAAAGTCTTGCAGGTTTCTGTTCACTTTGTTGGGATTGAAATAAAAATTTAATATCTCATACTTCTTTTTATCTTTTGTGCTCTTTCAGTTCTAAGTCATCAGTTCAAGTTTTCTGTGCATTTTGAATACCCTGTCTTTTTTTTCCCCTTCATTTTTACTGAAACGGAAAATTTATTTTCTTATGCCTGTCCATATCTGGGAGACAAGTGGGTTAGACCTTTTCATATCTGTCTGGAAAATAGTTTGGAGAAGTCTATTCCGTATTGAGTCTGAGTTTGATGGGAGAAGAGCTGATGAAGAGGAGTAGACCTTTATTTCTTTTATAATTCCCTGGACAGTGATCTTGAGAGGGATGTAGCAATATTGCTTCTGGTAACTGTACTAGAGTATCAGCCATACAAGGCTTCGATTGCTTCCAGGGGTTTTTTTAAGTGCTTAAGTAGAGTTCTCACAACATATTTTACTGCTACACTTCATTGCAATATATTTTGTATTAGTACAAAAATATGCACATTTATATATCATTGTATCTACTCGGCTGTAATTTTACAATTATATATTAAATTAATAATTCTTATTCTGTGCTAATTTCTGAATTTAACTGAAGAGAAGATCCTTGATCTGTTTTCCTGTAACAGAAGGGCATAAACTTAACTATCTGGTGCAATCTTTCAAACCTCTGTTTTAATATGTAAGATGTTTCGTGGCTCTAATTTGCTGTAGTATGTGAATCAAGTGAATATATTTCACAGCGATTGAAATATTTGTAATGCTAATGTATGTTTTAAATGCTGCATGACCATGTGTTGATATAGAATTAATTTATTTTTATATAGGGGATGTCCCACTCTGGTGCAAGCGTTGCCAGGTCCTAGTACACAAGTTACTGCTGGGAGCAACCATACAGCTATTCTCTTAATGGATGGCCAGGTTTTCACATTTGGAAGTTTCTCAGTAAGGAAATGTTACTTGCTTATGGGAATAAGCTAGTAGTTAATGTGTAGTTCAGAGACCTTTCAAGATGGCTTATGCTTGCTCTTATAGAGCTGTGCATGACTTCTGCATGTCTTCTGTGCCTGTTATATTTTAAAATGTAGCCTTTAACATTGTTCTGGTTAGAAAAGCATAATGCCAGGAACTCTTCGTGGGTTTTTATATTTTAATGAAGATGGTGGTTTAAAACAGTGTTATTCTATAAGGTGCACCAGTTTTCTCAAACTCTTACTGTTTCAAGCTTGGTTCTAAATAAATGTTGCCTATTCTATTACCTGTCTCTACTCGATAGAAAAAGGTGTTCTGGTTTCTTTCATAGAAACTGCGGTGAGTTGCAGAAGTTCTGCTTACACTTGAGGGGAGGGGTTATTGCTTAGTATAACATAGCATAACTCCAGTAGTCTTCTTTCATATCCACATGGTGTATATTTTTCCGTGTCCATGTGGAATCCATTCTTATATTCACTAAATAAGCATTTAAACATTGTTTACTTCCCTTTGTGCCTCCCTGTGTTTTCAGAGATGCCCCTCATAGCAATCTCTGCATTTGTCTGTTGTTTGCACGTTCCCTCTAATGTTTTTATTGGAGTCTTCTTGGTAAAAGCTAGAATATAGGTATTGAGCTATTTTTACATGCTTTAAAAACTATATACTGCCAAGTACAACAGAAGAGAAATTTAACCTTTTGAAATATTTTTACAAAAAAAAACATTTAAAAAGTGAAGGCTGAAATTTTGGAAGCAGAAAGTAGTATTTTGACTTATTTAAAAGTGAGTCATATTTTGTTGTTTTTCAAACTTTAAGCAAGAGCTTTGGTGTCTGTGTTCCTGTCAAAACTGGTACGGACATGTGAAGATTTAAGCTTTGTTGTCTTGCAGTGAAACCTGGCCTCTGAAAAACCTAGTTCACTCTCAGGAATGGGATATAAAAGCTTGTCAGTTGACTGAGGGTTTCTTCCCTTCTCTAAAAGAAAAAATAAGTTTAGGCCATTATTAGACCACTTGTTTTTTATGTCTGGTTTTAATACTGTAGTGCTTGAAAGTTTGCTGAAAGCTTCATTAAGTCAGGACAAAATCAAAACAAAGCATGTTACTTGAAAATGTCTTCACTAGGTTTACTTACATTATGAAGAAAGAAAGATGAGTAATGTGCTGGACAGAAGACATTTGCTGTATATACATGTTTCTTTGCTCTAATCACTTCATTGGCATGCAATGAATTTTCTGCGCCTGGGGGAGGTAGATGGAGCCTGAGCAGGTTTATTGCAGCAGTTCTTTCTACATACTAAGGTGCAGCATATGAACTGTTGGTCCATCTCAGTAACTAGTTATACATAGAGGTATGGGCCTAGATCTCCAGATAAGTGTTAATGAGCATGGGCAGAGGTGCTCGCTGAGGCACTTCATGCTTTTTTTAGCTCAAGTTTGACTTGCTGATTGATTTCTAGGTACTTTAAAGACGTAGTTGCTCTATAAAACTTAGTCCATATAAGTTCAGAATTGAGTGGAACTTAGACTGTCTCTATCTGAAAAGAGGTTTTTTTTTTCTTATGAATGTATTCCTTGTTTAGCACTGACGTTAATCAGATATTGAACATTGTAGGAAAACAATATTTTTACATTTGATTCTGAAGATAGAGAGGAGGTTTATGAATCGTGGAGAGTTTGAGTTGCATTTAACAAAAAAGGTGGGGTTTTTTTCTCAAAAACCTAACTGAAAAGGGAGGACTATATCTGTCAGTAACTTGTTCCTTGTAGCTAAATGTGTAACACTTCACTTGGAGTAGCCATTGCATTTTGAAGATAGTTTTGTGGTAAAGTCTTCAAGTTTACCAGTTTTCTATGGTGGAACTACTGAAGTAATTTATCCATCTTTGAGACTTACTGTCACTTACTGATTCTTGCATTCTTCCTACAGAAAGGTCAACTTGGCAGACCAATTCTGGATATGCCCTACTGGAATGCAAAACCAGCACCTATGCCTAATATAGGCTCCAAATATGGGCGCAAAGCTACATGGATTGGAGCGAGTGGAGACCAGACTTTTCTCCGGATTGATGAAGCTCTCATTAATTCTCATGTGCTTGCTACATCAGAGATATTTGCAAGCAGGCATATAATAGGCAAGAACTCTTCTGTATTGTTTTAAATGCTCATAGAAGTACTGCAGAAAAAAATGGGTTCAGTTGTGTAAACAATAGAGGAGCAACAAGGCAAAAACATGAATGGAGGGAATGAAAATATTTTGGCCGCCTAGTTTTACTACATATGATGATCCTGGCTTCTTTAGAAATACATTTTTTATTAAAAATAATAATGTACAAGTCTAACCTTCACTTGCATTTAATCTTACTACTGTTTATTTTTTTGTTGTAGCAGTATATCTGTTCTTGTCTACTGTATTACATGGCGTTTGCTAAGCATGAGGCAATAATGAGTGGAGTCCTCATGTTTGTTTGCTCTTTTTGCTCTCTGATCTAGGTTTGGTACCAGCTTCGATGTCAGAACCTCCTCCTTTTAAATGTCTTCTGATAAACAAAGTAGATGGCAGTTGCAAAACATTCAATGATTCTGAACAGGAAGACCTTCAAGGTTCTGGTGTGTGTCTGGATCCTGTCTATGATGTTATTTGGAGGCAAGTGTGGATTATAGCTATTAAAGTAGTAATACAGAAATCCTTTTAAAATGCTTTGCAAGGCTGGAGATTTAATTATACTTATTTTCCCAGTAAATGGAAAACAATTTTTAGTCTTCCATAAATATTTTTCACATTTTTTGGATGGTTTGTTCTATTGCCTGCATTTTTTAAATTTGTTTTTTGCATCATTCTCATTCCAGTCTCATAATATTTTGGGGATTCAAATATGTTCTGTTTCTTCACTCTCTTTATTCCCTTTTCTCCATCCTCTTAACACTTGATTGAATAACTTCCTTGCCATGTTCAGCTGCCATACGTGTGTGTTTTAAATTGTTGTTTTTCTGTCAGGTATTAGTGGTTAAGACTTGAATAGAATAAGGGGTGGAACAATGGTATTCTTTTCAGTTCTGACATTTTGGGAGGTCAAAATAAAGGTGTTTATCTAGATGGCATAGACATTCAGACTAACTGTATTTATTTCAGTCTTTGGAATGGAGTCTTTGAGCAAGTATAGATAATAAGCCTTTGTTCCAAAGCAGAATCCTAATGTCCCCTTCTTCTGTAGCAATTTGAAAGCTTTTAAAAACTATTTAAAAGCTTCTGTAGCAATTTAAAAGAAATCTGAACTTCTATCTGAGTTCAAGAGATTGATGATGTTTAGATTGTATGAACAAAACCAGTTAGAGTAATGCAGGGAACCAGCTAGTCAGCATTCATCTGGAAAAGATGATATCTCATAGGGTCATGTCTTTAAAAGCTACTTGCATCGTACTTTGGATATCTTCATCCAAAATTGAAAGTTAAGAACTTAACAGCCAATTAACATGGAGGCATGTGTTTGTTTATGACATAGGAAGTACCTTGGATGGTTGTAATTCTGCATTATGCACAAGCCCAGGATTGTTTGAATCTCACTGGTTAAGTACCAAGTCTTACTTAAATTATGCTGAGATTCGAACTAAGAGTAGCACCCACGTCCCTTAGAGCTCTGTATTTTCAGCATGTTTTAATCCACTGAAAGACTCAATTAGTGAAAAAACTCAGTTATCAATGGCCATGGGAATGCAGCAAGTTTCAGGGGAGGCAAGGTAATGATACTCAACTTGTAGACAATAAAATGGTTATTCAGGTTGAGAAAGTCCAAAGTCACATGTTAGATTTTATTATGGGTAAACATGAATTGAGGTGTTCTGCTGTCTTGCAGTATCTTGAGGACTGTAGACGTAAATCTAGAGCTTAAATACTTAACTGAAGAGTGAATTCTTTGAGACTGTGCAGATTTATTTCTCTGTTACATCCCATTCTTGTTCAATAGAAAATACTAAAACAGTCTGAAGAAGAGACATGTTAATAAATATGCCTGTTAGTAGTTAAATACTTGGTATATTGTTATTTCTGGACATTTTAATTCATGCCTATTTAAATGATGGATTCAGTTTCTTGTACAGAGACAGAATTCTGATAACATACGTTTTAAACATTTCTTCAAAGCTTTGTGACTTAATCTTTTAGTGAAATTCAAGAGGTTGTGTAGTGTCATATATGTGTATAAATTTGAACATTGCTATCTTGTTGAAATCCTGGATACGTATGGTGCCCTTTAATATTTTTAGTTAAAACTTTTTCTTTCTCCATTAGATTTTTAGAAGTGTACCAAGTGAAAATTCCTTTTGTGCTTATTCAGAACACTCCCACAGACTTGCATCTTCTTACTATTTCTTCCTTTTACATAGTGGTTTCAAAGATTTCATTTTCCTTTTCTATGTGTTAATCTATATTATAGAAAGTCTTTGTATTCCCTTGTTTATGCTGCCCTTTTTTATAATCCCTTAAAAACTCATGAGGTGATGTTACTCATTAAAAAAAGCCCAAACAAAATATGTTGGATTCCTCAAGATTTTTTTACTCTTACTTGAAGGTAAGCCTTTTACTTTCACTTGGCATTCTTATAATTTTTGAGCACATCTGCCATTCTATGTAGTACTTTGCTAGTTACTTTATACTTCTTAATAGATAATACTGTTTTAACATTTATTAGCTTTGAGAAATGACTTAAAATTTTCTGAAATTTGTAAACCCCTAATATGACTGTTTGACTTAAAAGTACAATAATGTTTTTGTATCTTTTTGTTTGGTAGAGTGTTAAGCTGGTAAAGTTTTCATGTATTTGCAGTAGTGATGCTCAGTTTCAGGAGTTTATACCAGCAGATCTACATTTTACATTAAATATCTTAAAAATTTAATTATCGGTTAGATTTTGTATTTTTTCAGTAGATGAAAGGTTTTGTTCATTCTGGTTTTTCGTGCTCTAGGTTTCGCCCGAATGCCAGGGAGCTGTGGAGTTACAACGCAGTAGTTGCCGATTCCAGGCTTCCCTCAGCTCCAGACATGCAATCCCGGTGTAGCATTTTGAGTCCAGAACTTGCTCTGCCAACAGGTTCCAAAGCTCTAACCACCAGATCTCATGCAGCTCTGCATATTCTAGGTATGCATTTATAGTTGATGAGTCAGAACCTTAGATGAAATAAAGTAACATAACTTAATGTATAAACAAACTGTAATCTAAAAACTTCTGATGTTTTCCAGTTAAAATTTTACTGTAGTCTTTCACCATTGCTCTTCACGCTTATAATTTGGCTGATGTAGTTATTTTCTTCCGTCTTAATGATGTTAGAGGATTTTAGAGTTCTGGTGGAACTTGTTGTTAGATGCCAGCATAATAAAGTAAGAGACCTTCCTAGCTGATCTTTTTGGAAAGACTGCAGAATAAGTCAGTACTCTTAAGCTGGGGTCTCAAAAAAAAGAACCCAAACCTGAAAAAGTGCTCTTCACTAAGTTATTTTTATTTTAAATTAAATGCAGTATATAAAACTAAAATGTAATCTTTGCAGTGTTGTATAATGAGTCACTAAGAGAAATATGATTTCCTTTTGTAGTTTTTTTGTAGTCTAAAATTGCAAAAATTAATTCCACTGTTTTCATATATAAATTGACCATATGCAACATACCCAGTACTTCAAAGCAGAGCTTTGGAAGTGATTTTAACTCACTTGTCCACTGATTGTGATAAGTCATCTCTTTCTTGACCTGCTCACTTCATTGTGTGCTAGAGATGGATAACTTTCAACACAAACAGTACTTTTTTGTGTCTGAGTCAAAGTAAGGCATGTTAGGTACCCATACGTATGAAAAGAACACCTTTTGTGAAGACTTTCAAATCGGCTCCTAATTCAGTTACTAATTCAAATCTTTTTGGGTAATATTGTAAGTGTAAAAAGGAAAACATTGTTACTGGCAATATATTTCCCATTGGAAAAGTTGCAATGTAGGTTTAATCACATTTTTTGTTTTTCTGGACAATAAATTAAATGAAGGTGAGCTTCAGTAGCAAGCCTTGAGATTCTGCAGCAATGACCCTTGACCTAATCAAAAGTATAAAGTTACTCAGTAGCATATGTGTGGTTTAGGGACAAAACAAATTGCTTTAACTTTCTTAACTAGTATTCATTTCCATTTCAATCGACAGTGAGAAATCTTGGGTTCTTCTTGGTTTTGCTTTCTTTTAGGTTGCCTTGATACTTTGGCTGCTATGCAGGACTTAAAAATGGGTGTTGCAAATACGGAAGAAGAGACTCAAGCAGTAATGAAAGTTTATTCTAAAGAAGACTATAGTGTTGTTAACAGATTTGAAAGTATGTACACATTAAAATTGTATAGCACAAGCTGATCAGCTTGCAGAACAAAAGACTAAGATTAACTGTATTTTTGTTGGGGTTTTTTTTGCAGGTCATGGAGGAGGCTGGGGTTATTCAGCCCACTCAGTAGAAGCTATCCGTTTCTGTGCTGATACGGATATTTTGCTAGGTGGTCTTGGTCTTTTTGGTGGTAGAGGCGAATACACTGCTAAAATAAAGGTAGGACTTCTTACTTTGTTTTAAGCAATATTATGTCTCAAAATCAAAACTTCAGTAGTACTATCCAAAACCACAATTAGTTGTATTTCTTGATGAATGAGTGGTTTACTGTATGTGTAAAGCATTATGCAGGCACAGTTGATGGAGTAGAGAGCTGAGAATTACCATTCTTACTTGTCATGAATTGGCCTGTTCTTACCTTCACTAAGTGCTGTGCAATCTTAAAGATATCTTGGGCAGGTATGTTAGTGGGCTGAATGCTTCTGTGATATATTTACACAGAGCTCCAAGATCCACCAGCAGAAAATTGGTGTTGTGGGTGTCAGGTTAAAATCACATCCGATGTGATGCATGAGGAGCTGTTCTCAAAAGCAGAAAAAGAGTCCTTATCATGAGCCATTGCTTTCCATTTTCCCTGCCACTTCTTCCTCAGACTGCTCTCTGGATAGCTTCTGGGCTGGGATTCTTCAACTGAGAGCAAATGGCACCAAATACAGTTAACTCTGGGCCAAATGTAGTGATGATTACAGGTGGAGCATGTGTGCTGATTATTTTAAAATAAATAAACCTCACAGAAACACACACTGTGGTAACAGAGCTCTGGTTTTGGATAAGTGTCCTCTGCTCCGATATTTAATAAGGATTTTGGTAACTCTATGAAAAACAATTGTAAAAGAAGATGTTACAGCTGAGACTTCTATTAGATGTTTGTATTTGTATATTCAGAACATTTTATTGTTGTTACTTGTCATTTAGTGGGTTATTGAATTTTCTTCCTCTATTTTCAGATGAGTAGATATTGAGGTTTGTTCTGGGGAAATGGATGAAACAAGCTTAACAGTAACATTTGCATAAGTCAACAAGAAATACAAAATAAGTAGTTGCACTTTATTCTAGTTTAACATAATGACTGAGAATTGCAAATTACTAAGTACAGCCAAGAAACTTTGTTAGTCATGCGTTTTAAGTACTAGAGGTAATAATGGTATGAAAATACTCTATTATTATATTTTCAATTTGTTTAGGATTAGCTTATAGCCAAGATAAGATTTGCCAGACCTGCCAGAAATAAACAGTGTATTAAATAGGTATTTGCAAAAGAAGTCATAGTCTATTTTGGTCCTTTTTCAAACTCAGCAAACTTCAGAAATTTTTTTAAAGTAAGAAAACAAAGTTCTGTTAGTAAAGGTATCATGTTTTGTCCCAGTCACCAACTGTTTATAACACTATTGACTATCTCTGCTAAACTGTCAAGCTGTCCCTTTCCAGAGAAGCTGAGTGTATCTTATGTTTATATAGTGCATTTCAGTCTGTGATGGAAAACCTGCACCTTCTGCCCAACTTTGCCTTTTTTAGATGCTGTGCTTGTGTCTTTCTTGCAAGATTTAGGGAGTTTTTCCTCCACTTAAAAATATATATGGACATAAGGCTGGGAGGTCAGTGTGAGTTGCTGTTTCCTAATAGGTAATGCCTGACTTTCAAATGGGATTTTGCTTGTCTGTGATGTTAGGTAGTAGTTATTTTTGGGAATGGGAAGGAACAGAAGTGCACGGTTTCCAGAATTGCCAGACAGGAAAAAGTGGTATTGTGAGGTTTCTAACTCCTAAGACATAATATTACCTTTTTTCTTACTTCACCAGTTGTTTGAATTGGGTCCAGATGGGGGAGACCATGAGACGGATGGAGACCTTCTTGCTGAGACAGATGTCTTAGCGTATGATTGTGCTGCCAGGTAAGGTGTTTAGCTTACCTACTTAGATCTGCTTCTTGATCTTTATTTTTACTTTCCCCATACACATTTAAATATCACTTTAAATATCAACAGAGATGATCTACATCATTAGAATTTTGTAGCAAGTGATATAAAACTTTTAAAGAGTGTGGGGAAATAGTAAAACACCAAATACATCCCCAAACCATTATGGTATTTAAATTAAAATACAACAAATAATCTAATTCTTGCTCTTGTATAAATCCAAGTTAAATCCCATCTTCCTGTGATGAGATGACAAGACAAAATATTGCAGCAGCTCTTTTGTGCATATGTTGTAACTGCTTTTTAATTCCCTGTAATGAACTAATTTAAAATTCAAATGATACATGATTAATTCTTTCAGGTTTAAATCTTTCATATCAATCCCTTAAATATATATTCTGTTACTTTCTTTAATATTCATTGTAATTACTAAGAATTTATGTATAAGTTCTTGTAATTTACCAACATTTTCTGAACTCAATATTATATAGTGTCTTATAATTAATACTTTACTTGCAGTATTATATATTAAATGCAATCGGGTTTGTGTGTGTTAATTTAACTTAATGTCTCCTTACTCTGTTTGGCATTGATATCTGATTGTTTCAGAATTCAAGATCAAGCTAGACTTAGGCATTTGTAGGTCCTTCTGAATTATTCTTTTTTAATTACTACAATATTTTTCAATTAAAA
Source organism: Pachycephala philippinensis (assembly GCA_013397055.1). NCBI lineage: Eukaryota > Metazoa > Chordata > Aves > Passeriformes > Pachycephala > Pachycephala philippinensis. The sequence continues at coordinate 728,343 of VWZT01012186.1, forward strand.
ACCTTTGGGCTTTGAATATAAATAGATACAACTTAGTTCAGTTACTTCTCAATTTCTTTTATAATAAGGGTGTAGTTTGTTAAAAGTTAATATAAAAATAATTCATATCTAACATTTTCCAAAATTTACTTCTCCCAGAGAGAAATATGCAATGATGTTTGATGAGCCAGTACTCCTGCAAGCTGGCTGGTGGTATGTAGCCTGGGCAAGAGTGTCAGGACCTAGCAGTGATTGTGGATCTCATGGCCAGGCCTCTATTACTACAGATGATGGGTATATATTTTTTTCTATATTTTTTGTTGAAAAAGGAAAGCTCTAATATGACTTGAATAATAATTGGGTTATTTTTCTTTCAGTGTTGTATTTCAGTTTAAAAGTTCCAAGAAATCAAATAATGGTACGGATGTGAATGCAGGGCAGATTCCACAATTACTATACAGGTAATACTTTAACCGCTGGAACAATTTACTGACGTGTTTTTAAAATAGAAATATAATATTAATTATAACTATGTTTTCTGAAAATGTTATTGTATTAAGGTGAAGGAAATCAGTACCTGAAAAATGTAGGGAAAACTTAGTGTCTTCGAGAAAAGTAATGAATAATTCCCACATTTACTTCCTTGCTATTTTTCTTGCAGTCATCTTGCATGAGTCTTGAGATGTTCATTTACATTTGTAGAACCTCACTATTTCATATAACATGAGTAATAGTTTTTCTAGTTGGGAAGTGCTCTATTTGGTAGCCCTCTGTTTAGGAACTGTATACTATTGAACAGACAATTTTAATGGGAAAAAAAAAGCCAAAATCAACAGTAAACTGTGCTTTACAGTAAGTTACCATAAACTTATCATTGCCGTGATAAATGTTATGTAACTCTGTTTCAATAACCAGGAACTCGTTCACTGTGTTGATAATATATTTTACAGGTTTCCTCAGATATATACACAAGACCTGATTTTTGTATTTTATGTGTGTACATAATTCCCGTGGCCCCCACAATTCTGAAAGTTGGAATTCTTTCATACCAGTTCTCTTGCTGTGTCCTTTCTAAGCATGTCCTTTTCAAGGTTCCTTCACAGAACAGCTCACTTCTGCCACTAAGCTTTCTGTCCATAGACACCGTGTCTCTCCAGGTGAAGGTTTCATTTTGATGTGCATGAAGTCCTGGCATGACAAATTCACCATCTGGGTGATTTCTGTAGAGAGATGGCTGTAGCCAAAAGGCAAACAAGCCTTGAGGCTTCTGAAGACCAATGAGTGGCACAAAAGGGAAGGTGCTGCAGTAATGGATGCTGTCTGTATTTTTAACCTCCACATATATTTTCCCTCCACAAAAACAGTGTTCTTTAAGGAATAACGTTTCTAGTCTTGATGTCATCTGAAGAAATACGGTAGCTACTTGTAATAATTGCATGTAATTAAATCTCAACCTCAGTTTCAATTGTCACAGTACTGCCAGTTGAACAGCATTCAAGATACTTGGTTGCTGGTCTAGAAGGATTAGGGAACTGGAGGAAGTGATGTTGAAACCGAACATTTTTTGAATAGTTATGTTAAACTTTTTTCACTTGTTTTTTTTTCCCACTTGAACAATAAGAACAGTAAAAACTGCAAAAAGTAAAAAACCAAAACAAAAACACCAAACCCAATCCAAAACTCTACTAAAAGTAAAAACTGGAAATTTCAAGTACGTTCTAAAATTGTTCTTCCAGGTTACCAACAAGTGATGGCAGTGCATCCAAAGGAAAACAGCAAACTAGTGAACCCGTACATATTTTAAAGAGATCTTTTGCCAGAACTGTCTCGGTGGTGAGTACTATCAAGAATCTTCTGTGTTTCTTGCAAGTTCATACATGGTTAGGAAACTGAAAGATGCAGATGTGGAAATCATGATTGCTTTGTGTTTGCTTTCTCAAGCAGAAGTTAGGTACACTGATAGACTACTTTAGTTTTTTAATTTTTCTGAAGATTTCAGATGTCACTTTTAGATCTAAACTAAGCTTGGTATTGACCTGAGGATGAGAGCCTAGAAATGTGTTTGTTTACAAGGTTAAGCTACTTAGTTTGGAGTTTTCTAGGGAAAGGGGAATTGGGGTTGAGCTCGTTCTCACTAGTTGTTTTCAATGTGCAAGCCTCACTTCCTGCTAAAAAATCAGTATTAGCAGGCTTTTTAGAACTTTGAGGGAGCTTTACTGGTCTCTTTCACGGCTTTTAGATTACTGGCACTAGTTAATCTTGGTGAGATTTATCTTCCTCTTAGATGCATTCCAGTACACACTGAGAATCAGATAGCATTAAACTAAAATTTGGTAAACTGAGGTATGGAGTATTCATAGGCACAGCGAACTGTACCTGCTTATAGAAGGTAGTCTGCAGCTCTTCACATACAAAGGGGCTAGTCAGATTTTGAGAAATCCTGCATTAGGTTGAAATGCAATAATATCATACAGGATAAGGTCAATTCTTTCTTTGTGTTTTTGAAGTATAGTCCCTTATCTGTTGCAAGCAGTGATTTTATTTTCAGGTCTATCCTGGTTTTTACTTTATACTGCATTACACATAGTGTCAGTATTCTCCATGGATAGTTATATACAAGTTATTGCCTCCATATGGACAGTCACAGTCTGATTTTCTAAATCAGCTCACTTTCTTTCATTTATGTATTCTCCATCTCTCCAGTATTCTCTAATGATCAGGATGATCTTCTCCTGTTAGGTTTCTTCTAAGAATGTATTATCTACATGATTTGCATTTTTAGTAATCATATTATCAACATATTAATAGCTACTCATAATATATGTTTGCTTAAAAATATTTGCATTAAGCTATGAACTTCTGTGGATTTTAACACCACAGTGTATCCTCTCCATTATCTTGCTGCTCTTACCCTCACCATAGATATGAACCAAGATAAGCGGAGGGTTTTGGCTTTCTGAAGTTTCTCAAGCATTTTACATCTAACTTTAAACAATCAGTTTGATTGTTGCAACTTGAAGGTGTTCAACACCAAACACTTTTATTTTGCTTTCTGAGGTACAACTTTGTGAAATTATTGACCACATATAATAATAATAGTAGAAATAAAACTTCTTAAATCCTCAGATTTTTTGTGAACTGTGATGTACTTCTGTTTAGCTTTCAAGTGCTGTCAATGTCATATAGTGGTCACGGTCCTGCAGATTGTAACTGTTAAAAAACAAAGTGAAGACAGCCTAGATAAGTCTTTATGACAAGAGTGTATTGTGTCAAATGTGTTTTCATGCTATCTGCCTTTCATCTAATACTGATGCAGAATGGACATTTCTTGGTTTTTAACACAAAATCTATCTTCCTAAAACAGGAATGCTTTGAATCTTTATTGAGCATTCTTCACTGGAGTTGGACAACACTGGTGCTGGGAGTTGAAGAGCTTCGTGGGCTGAAGGGTTTCCAATACACTGCTACTCTTCTGGATTTAGAAAGGTTGCGTTTTGTGGGCACTTGCTGCCTGAGATTGCTGAGGGTCTACACCTGTGAAATATATCCAATATCAGGTATTCCTGTTAGTTCAATGTTTCATATTTATCAGCAAATAATCTACAGGATATTTAAAGTTTGATATAAGTATTAATGTAGGATATGATATAAAATACAATTGCTTACACAGATGGTTTTATTGGAGCAATTAAAAGACTTGCTGTCAGAAACGGTATTTTCAATTGTCTGCATAACGAAGTATCCCAGTACTACATGTTTACACTGTAACCTGTGTATTTTAATGTTAATTTCCTGTTCAACTTGTCAGTTGAGTTTTTTTGGACTATTTGTATCTTCTTTTTCCCATTTCTGTACATAGTGTCTGCTGTGGTGGTGAGCACAGTGTGAGTTTGAAAGTTTTCATGCCTGTACTTTAACAATGCTCATACTAAAACGCAGCATATATTATAAAAGACCAGAAATGTGGGAGTTTTTAATGTTCAGGTTTCTTTGATGGTTTAAGACCCTTCACTGTTTTACTTTTGGAATTAACTTCTCTGAATGTAGATTCAACAATGTTGCTAAATTCCAGTTTTTCTATTTGCATGTAAAATTTTAACGTGAAAATGTTTCATTATTGTATATTTAATGCTTCTCTTTGTGTAATCTTTTAGCTACAGCTAAGGCAGTTGTAGAAGAAACCAGCAAACTAGCAGATTGCATTGGAAAAACTAGGACCTTGCTGAGAAAAATTTTATCTGAAGGAGTTGACCATTGCATGGTGAAGTTGGACAATGATCCACAAGGATATCTCAGTCAGCCTCTCAGTCTTTTAGAAGCTGTTCTTCAGGAATGCCATAATACATTCACAGCTTGCTTCCATTCATTTTATCCAACACCAGCTCTCCAGTGGGCATGTCTTTGTGACTTGCTGAACTGTTTGGACCAGGTACATTAAAATTGCACAAGTAAATATTACAGCTTAGCTTGCCCTTTTGCTCAAATTGAAGCCAAGTAATTACTTAAAACTGTTAAATGATTTTTTGCATTTATTCTGATTTGCAACTTGAGTTCTGTTGTCTTTTGGTTTTTCCTTTTTTTTTTTAATGACTGGATATTGGATTTGTTTCTGGTTTTGTTTTTTTGGGGTATTCTCTAAATGTAGTTCAACAAGAGCCTAGGAACTTTGTCGTCTTTAGCTTTTAAGATTCTCTGTGGGACAGCAAAGAAAATTTGTGGTGCTGGTAACTGTCAGCACCTGCTTTTTTCAGTGTTGAGGCCGTGCCTTAGATGTGCTTACTCTTGCTGCATGGTGCCTAAGAGCATCCATGTGGTATTTTTTATCACTAATACTTCAGTAATTCCTCATTATTAAACATTGCAACAGTGCTCTGATCCAGCCAAGTACATGAAAAGCAGCTGGAAATACTGTTCTATTATCAACAACTTTCTTCTGGGTGTTTTGCTTATTGTGAATGATCATCCCACATCTAAACAATGTAGTTGGTTGCTTGCATTGCTTGTGGTGAGATGTAAACAGTTTGCTGCTTTGCATGAAAATTCATTTAGCATATATTCTTCAAAGAAGAATCAGTTCTTTAATGTATTACTCTAATTAAGTTGTTTAATTATAATTGTTAATTATAAGAAATGCCTTGTCTTCAAAGGATACCATAATTTCAAAAGTAATATTAAATGGGATTATTATTTTAAAATATGCCAACCAAGAAATTCTAATTACTCCAGTATTGAAGATCTAAATTCAAGTTTATGAGAGAAGGTAATGTAAAATTCATAGGAAAGCTTTCTCTAAATCATTTTTATAATTACGATAAAGCTGGAAATTTCCTTGCAAAAGGAGTTTCTCTGTTGTTTCAATGCCAGCGGTGCCATTCTGTTAATTTCTTTTTATGTCTTTAGGACATCCAGGAAGCAAACTTCAAGACCTCCAGCAGTCGGCTCCTTGCTGCTGTCATGTCTGCTCTGTGCCACACTTCAGTAAAGCTGACCTCCATCTTCCCAATTGCCTACGATGGAGAGGCCTTGCTGCGCTCCATGGTGAAACAAGTCAGCACTGAGAATGACTCTGCTCTGGCCCATCGCTTTCCTCTTCTGGTTGCACACATGGAAAAGCTTAGTCAGGTTAGGATGTATTCTAAAGGTTTTAATGACTTTGTTTACTTTGCAACAAAAAGCTGTTATGTACCTTGAGGTTTTTGCTTGATGAAGATGTAGATGAATTTGCCTAAGTGTTTTCTTTCTAAAAAGCTTAGTTCAGAAGCTTATTATTTTTTCCAGTTTTCAACTTTTTGTTTGAAATATTCAAACTATATCTTCTTTGGAGAATGTCTGAGCAAAAATGGTTCTTATCTTGGAATATCAAATTGGAAGAAATACCCTTTGGAGTAATATTCTGTTGCATAGTGTTTTCTGCAACAGTTTTTCATCTCTTTCATGTGATCACAAGGAGGAACACGTAGATAGATTTGGTGTTTTGAGGAAGAGTCAGTGCAACTTCAGGAATAAAAAGTCATGTCCCAAACTGGAGTTTGGGATACAGTTCTAGCAAAGGTTATTAAACAAATTCCTAATCAAGGGCTCTTGAATGCTCTGTTTTTGCAGTTCTGTAACTTTAGAATTGATTTACAGGAATGAAAAGGGTAAATATGCTAATCAGGGAAATGGGACTACTAAATGGTATTCTTCACTTCAGAAGACAACAGGGGTAAGATAGTATGAAATTATGAATTATGCAAGAAAAGTAAATAAAGGATAGTTGTTGAGTCTACCACTACCAGAAGTTTTGAGCAAAAGGTAAGGTCAGAAGTTTTCTGCTCTTCGTAAAATACACAGTTAAGCTGGGGGACATAGTCCTGTAGGCCATTATTATGCTAAAAGCTTTCATGGACTTGAAAAGCACCTGCACAAATTAATGAAGAAAAAACCCACCAGGTGCTATTAAATGCAAATATAATATTTATGTCATGGATACAGCTGCCTCCTAACTGTACAGGATGGAAAAGTGTTCTGTACAGGTTTGCTTAACTTGATTGTCTTCCATGTTTGTTCACTCCTGGGATATTTTTGGGAGACAAAAGGGTGAGAAAGGTGAAACTTAGATTTTCATCAGTAGAGCTGATTTTATTTTTCTTACCAGAAATGATTTTCAGTATGGATATCTGTTATAAAAAACAGCGGATGTCAGTCCTAGGCAGAAGACATAGTAGATGCCTAAGCTTAGATTTGTTTCATAGCCTTCATTCAGCAAAGAACAACTGTGTTTATAATCATCCTACCACTGGTTTTATCTTGCCTCTTTGCATAGAAGATTCTTTTTGCTAACACCAAAGCACCAAAGCTTCCAAGTTTCTTTTTTAGACACTGCAAAAGAAAATTACATGAACAGTTTCATAGGTAGCTATATATCCACTGTGTTCTAATGTGGGCTTATAAAGCCCATGGGTTTTATGGGCTATATAGGCTTTATTAGGCTATAAAGAGAAGACCTCTCCTGAGAAGGACACCTGCATATGGTATCTTTCCAAAGCAATAAAAAACTAGTCACCACCTCATTCAGGAAATTAAGAACATTAATCAATTCTTTTGACAAAGGAATACACACTATGATAGCTTTGAGAATTTTTAAATTTTTTTTCCACCCTCTAGACATTTCTAATCTTCATGAAGTCACAGATATTTCAATTACCTAATACTTACATTATGGGAAAGTTTGTATTTTGATTTTTTTAAATAACCATGTCATTTGCTATTGTTTTTGTTTATACTGCAGAGTGAAGAAAATGTTTCCGGGATGACAAGCTTTCGGGAAGTGCTGGAAAAGATGTTGGTCATTGTTGTTTTACCAGTACGGAACAGCCTTAGAAGAGAAAATGAACTTTTCTCTTCACATCTGGTTTCTAATACCTGTGGGTTGCTTGCTAGTATTGTGAGTGAGCTTACAGCATCAGCATTAGGATCTGAGGTAATGCTGCTATAAAATCATTTTTAGAAGTCTTTCAGGACAAACATACCGTGAATGTGATACAGGCTGTGACGGGTATTTTATAGATGTGCAGATCTTTCATAGATTCTGGAATTCTCAGTTCTGAGTAGCTCAGATGTTTTGCATAAATTTAAAAGCATATATTCACTGTATTAGGGAAGTACTGTTGATAACTAGCTACTTCATTAGAGCTGCAGAATACTGCAGATTATTTAAAAAATGACAAATCTTTTGAGTACTTTGCTTTTTGCCTGCATATTTGTGTACATATACGATCAAATATCCTTTCATGAGGTTGTACCTTTGTTAAGTGACAGAAAAGTATTTGACTTTGTTAAAGGGGCGCCACTGTCTCTGTGCTATCCACAGGCTTTTCTCACAGAAAGAATCAAGCTTTTGATAACATCTTGATTCAAGGTGTTTTTACTATTATGTAACATCTGTTTCTGCCCTCTCTTAATCTTGACTGTATCTAAGGCAGAAATACCTAACCTTTCTTTTAGTACAGCTAATCTGTATTTTTTGCTAATTCATCCTGTAAAATATATGTTTAAATACTTCAAAAAAACGAGTTAGATTCCTAATTTTTCCTAGTTAATTTCTAATTATCAGAAATTCTTTCTTTTTAGTCAGTATTAACTAGAAGGCTATGTAGTAGCATCTTCTGTGGTTTATGAGTTGACTTTTAAAATTTACCCAGTTGAAAAATCTGGTAATTTAATTCACTTAACTTTGCTTTGTTAGAGTTGTCTAACATTTAGCAGTTAATATTTCTGATAACTATATTTAACTTCCTGCAGGTTGATGGACTGAATTCTCTCCATTCTGTCAAATCCACTCCAAACCGATTCACTAAAACAAGTCAGGGAAGAAGCTGGAATACTGGGAATGGATCCCCTGATGCAATATGTTTCTCTGTTGACAAACCGGGTGTAGTTGTAGTAGGATTTTCTGTTTATGGTGGAGGAGGAATTCATGAGTATGAGTTGGAAGTATTAGTTGATGATGTAAGTACTGAATTTGGGAAAAAATTTGAACAAAAGTAACCTCAGAGTTTTTTTAAAAGTATGTTTTACACTGTGATATTGTCATGTTCTTATTCAGTCTAGGCTGCCAGTAAAACAGTGCACTGGTCGTCAGGTTTTTTGGGTTGCTTGTGGTGGAGATTTTTGTGTTACCACAAGCTACATACCATTCATAGTAGGATCCCTATCTTGGTTATTGTCTTGAACTTTCCTTTATTACAGATAATATTTGAAGTATAGGGGGCTTTTCAGTTTCTGGAGCTAAACGTAGATTAGTACCAGTTATCTCTCTGTAAACTGTGAGATTTACAGTTTGCATGTAAAAGAAAGTAAGTAAGAAATTAAGTTCAAACCAAAAACTGAAGAGAAGGGTTATGGCCTACCAGCATGTTACCTACAGATGTTTCATGTGCTGTTGATGTACTCTCTTAGAAGCAGTATAAAACTGCATTGTGGGTTCTTGTAATGAAGCAAAACCTCCGTTCTTTTACACACAGTTGTTCGCTATAACTGATGATTCTGATCTCTTCCAAAGGACAAGCACAGGTTACTATGGGGAATTAACTTCTCTGCTCAGTAATTCCCCCTTTAGGAGAAAGGCTTTACTGTTGACTCTGAACAGGTTTTTCATCTTACTGTTTGTAATGCCATGTGTAAAAATGTATGCAATGAAACATAAGTTGCACAATAATACTCGTCATATATTTACATTATAAATGTGTTAAAATTACTTTGTTTCTTTGAATCAGAGTGATCACACTGGAGATGCAACTCATTCTCATAGATGGACATCTTTAGAATTGGTTAAAGGAACTTACACCACAGATGATTCTCCTAGTGACATAGCTGAAATCAGACTTGACAAAGTTGTGCCACTGAAGGTAAATAAAATAACAGTACATCTGTAGGTTTCATAGAACTTCTTTAGATAACAAAATTGAAATGTTCAATGTAAATTGTTTGGGGTTTTTTGTCCACATTCACAAGTTGATCTTCACGTGTGTGCTTCGTAAACTCTCGGTTTCACCCTGTAAATGAAAAGTTCTGAATCCTGTCAGCTAAAAGATACTAGATTCCAGTTTTTATAATAGCATAAGATAGATAGTAGTTGCTTAGTTATTTTAGAATATTCTTGTATGTTACTTTGTGCAACTTGGCAGTTAATTTTCTTGGGTCCCTGCTTACTTTTAAAGCAATTGGTAGTAATTTAATTTATGGTCCATAGTTTGGGGACACGGAACAGCTTTGATTTTTGTTAAATGCTGGATCTTGTTTTGTTTAATTTCATTTGTAGAGTGCTTTGAAGGACTTTTCAGACTCTCCAGTATTAATGTAAAATAATAACTTTCATATACCATGAAGCCATTAGAAGCCAGATGCTTGTTTTATACTACATACTATTTTTGGCTCTTCTTTCTAAGGAAAATGTGAAGTACGCAGTTCGTTTGAGGAATTACGGAAGCCGGACTGCCAATGGAGATGGCGGAATGACGACAGTGCAGTGTCCGGATGGTGTGACGTTTACATTCAGTACGTGTAGTCTGAGCAGTAACGGCACTAACCAAACACGAGGACAGATCCCGCAGATTCTTTATTACAGGTTTGTGTGTTGTAATGATTCATTTCTAAGAAAAGTGAAAAAAACCATCACAGTGCTATTATACCACATCTGTTTTTAAGAAGTGATAGAAATAAATGCTTCCAGAGTGTGTTTGGGATGCCTCTTCTAGTCTTGTTTTAGGTTCTGGCTTTTTGACTTGACAAATAATTTGATGGTTGACTTCTTACAAGATCCATTGTTTACTATTTTAAAGCTCTAATATGGGGAACTTGTAAGATACACTAGTTCAATTTCTGTTTTTTATATATCATAAGAGATATTTGAGAGATTACTCACTGGAATGTGTATCTCTGATTTATTCAGTTCTTCAGATTCAAAAAATGATTGCATCAAGTAGTGAAGCAAGGTCTATTTGTTTAGGAACTCTCTCCTCTGTTACTTAGAGCTCAAAGGTATAAAAAGAGAAGTTGCTATTGCCTGAAGAAAATCAATTGAAACATCTGACTGTGCTGCAGGGAAGCTTTCCTTCAGCCTTTCAGGATGACAGTAGGAATTCACTTGTGGTAATGTTTTTGCAGAAAGCATTGCTTTCATGTTTGAGATGCTTACCCTGATTTGTATAAAGACACGATTTTCAAACTGTCAGTACAAGGCTGATCAACAGAAGGTGGAAGGAATAGAAGGATCAATGAATAATAATTTACTTTTATATTTGATTGTGCGAGATGTACCTACTTAATAAAAGATGTAGGAGATATAAAAAAGTAATGCTACACCAATTGATGTATTTTAGACTAACAAGCACATGAACATGTTGCTCTTAAGAAGGTTTTAAGGAAGCTAAAATATGGAGAAATAAAGTGGCCAGCAAAACTATAGTAATAGTATATTTGAAGATACAGGATAGCTCTAAACTACCTTAAAACATGAGATTGTGCTCAAAGATCCAGCTTGTCAGTAAAAACAGTAATTGCTTATTAAAGAGTGGAATTGCAGTGTGCAGATCATGATACTTTAATTGATTTAGTCTCCTGGAATCTTGGAATTTATTACGAAGTTTCATAATTGGGAAGCATCATTATGTGAGAAGGATGAAAGAAGACAAGTAAAATGTCTATTTTCACTCTTAGATTGTCTGCTTTTATACAGGCAAAAGAGAAAATTAAGGAGAAATAACAATTTCTTTGATTTTAGAAAAGCAAAGGACATAATTTCAGTAATGGAAGCTTCAAGGCATTCTAACTTAATGATAAATTAGCATATGAAAAAACCCCACACCAAAGTCCTGTCTTCAGATCAGAACAGTCTTAAGGTTTTTTTGTTTCAACTGATAGAATTCAAAGAAGCTTTTGAAAGACTGTAGTACTACAAGTCAGAACTGTTACAGAATAAATTGTGTTGAAAAAAATTGCAGCTGCTGACTGTAATCACAATGTCTTTTGTAGTTTGCATGGACAAGATAAATTTAATGTTATCTGATGCATGACTATGGTTATGGACTTAGTTTGAGGACTCATTGTTTGACATATAATGATTTAAAGTTTTGATTTGCCTACAGCAAAGAAACAAATGTTCAATCAACTATTACAGAACAACTTGTAACAGTCACACTCCGTTTTGTTTGGAGGATGCTCAAATACCAATAGAATTGTTTCTCATGTGTATGCAAAGAGATGTGCAAACGTACAGAAGTTAACACACTTTTGATAAGGGCGGAAAAATTTTGGACGGATGTGTTGGAAAAGTACTCAGTTGAATTGCACCCACCATCAGTGGCTAAAAAATTCAAATGAAAAAGGTTTTACAGCAAAGCTGTAATTCTAGGACACATTGAAAAACTAAATAATCTTTTTGTAAGAGTGGTTAATTCACATCAAAGAGAAGGAGAGGTATTCTTGTTCACTGAACTGCTCACAATAAAATTTTTGAATGTTCTGAGGTGCTAGTCCTGAAATAATAATGTTCTGGAGTAAGGTTTTGAAGATTAGATCTGTCTGGACAAACATAAGATATCCAAAAGAGAATGGGAGATATTGTTCTACATGTTGACTAAGTGATTTTATTTCTCTATGCCAAGGCTTAATCACTATCATACTGAAGGCTTGAATTGGATTATCATTGTCATTTGGCTGCTTTGAAAAGGCAAATCAAACCACATATTTTATATAATTTACTGAAATAGTTTTGTGCCTAATGTTGTTTAGGAGAGCTTACTTTGATATACAGAGTGGATTTAAAAGAAAGAACTATTTGTTGAGGGTAAGCCCAAGACTGTATGTCAAAGCCATAATTAATCTTTGGAATAAGAAGGGAGAATCTTCTTCTCTCTTATGAAAATGCAGAAATATCCATTAAGAAAGTTTTACTTGTTTCTGTGATGCATTTAACATTGCTCTGTTTTTACCAAGACAGACACCTGGCTTTGGAAGAGCATAGCAATTAATACATTTGTGTGATTTAAAAGGCATGTAGAGAAAAAGGAACATTTCAGAAAAATGCTTTTTATGCTTTTTTCCAAATAAAATTCTTGCAAAGGACTAACAGTGAGACATTCCTCCAAAATATCCTCTGTGGTTTCTTTGTTTTCTTTATCACTTTAATGTAAATTATTTTGCTTGATCTATGCCAAAAATTAGTCAGTCATTTTTTCAATGTAATTTTGTAGTTGTGAACTTACTTTAACTTAATCCACTATCCAGGAGTGAGTATGATGGAGATCTGCAGTCACAGCTGTTGAACAAAGCTAATGAAGAAGACAAAAATTGTAGCAGGGCTCTATCTGTTGTGAGTGCTGTTGTACGAGCAGCCAAAGACTTGTTGCACAGAGCTCTTGCTGTAGATGGTAAGGCTTGAGAAAATTTACTTTACTTTGCAAAACTTTTTACTTTGCTAGCAAGCCATAATAGTAGAATATCACCTGAATACAAGAGCTGTGATATTTCTCTTTTGCTTTCCAAAGAATATTTTTCTAACCTTTCATTCAAACTGTGAGTAACATTTATAGATCATTGAGTTATACTTGTGATATCATCGTCAGATACCTTGTATAAATTTGCTCATCAATTTAGCAAGTGTCATATTAAAGCTGATAAGATTCTTTATCTCAAAAGATGTTCTGTGACAGGTTAGTTGCAAATTTCATGCGTGTTGTGCATGGAGTTTGTAATCAGCAGGACTAATTAATATAATTAATATATAAGCACTTAAGCATCCCTTTTTGGGAAATGTAGATATCAGCCATTGTAGCCAAAATGTCCAGGGTATTACATAGTGCTATAAAAAATAATTTGAAGGGCTAGGAGGACTGCTGTGCTAACTTGTATACTGTAGAAAATATGAACACAGCTTCACAAAATGGCAAAGAATGCAGTAAATTAATGCTCTAAGAGAAGGACATTTTTCAACAGGGAACTGTATATAATGACATATTTATCTTGGGTGGACTTGGTAGACTCAGAATTCAACAGTGCCTAGATAATGAAAACAATTTGAAGTAAAAATAGTTTAGGAAATAGAAGTTTAACTCACAAGGGGCAAATCAGAAAAATAAGATGTGCTTTGAACCATAGTATGTTTATTAATAATACCTCTGTTCTAATTATCTTTATTTAGCTGAAGACATTCCAGAATTACTCAGCTCTTCCAGTCTGTTTTCAATGCTGCTTCCCCTCATCATAGCCTACATAGGACCAGTAGCAGCAGCTATTCCCAAGGTATGCTCCTCAACAGAAATTACTGAAGAAATGTATGAATGTTAGGCAAGGAAAAGGTTTACTCTGAAAATTTGGACATCTTGATTTCTTACTGTTTTGTGAATTAGTGGTTTATATTTGATAACATGACCCATGAATTTTCCAAGAGTCAAGAATTTTAAAAACATGTAATGACCTTTTTTTTAACTTGAATTGAAAACATGATGAAAAAAATACCTTAAGGAAGCAGAGAAATAGGACAGGCTTTAATAGTAGGAAAAGATAAGGAATGAGAAGAATGTCATTTACAACTCATTGATGAACATTGGTGGGATGAATTGTTTTTTTGTTATATAAATTCTCTTTTTAAAATAAACAGCAAAAACATTTGCTCATTAAATTAAGATTATTTCTGTCAAATTTAGAGATTGAAAGGTGTCAGCTATAAACAAAAGAACATTTCTTTCCTGTGGCATGGCATTCTTCCATGTGCCTTGTCTGGGACACTCTTGAAATCTGCAAATCAATAGATTGTAGATCCACAAATGTCAATAATCCTTAGCTAGTAGACACTGTTGCCTTTTACTGCTTTTTCATGAGCCCTAAGCTGTTTTCTGACTTCTTTTAAAGGGGGAGGATAGAGAACTGACCACTTGAAATCTATCAGAGGTGTCATGGAAGACAGCGTCAGATTTTAGTTACCTTGTTTCTTCATTGAACTGGGGTTTGAAACAATCCAGTGGTATGCTTTAGAAGTGTTCCTCTGCTTAGAAAATGGCATGGAGAGTACAGGGAACAGTGCGATGCTTAAGGTTACATGCATTAAAATATGTTGAATATTTGAAAAAAAATTAGTATTGTATTAAAGTATAACTGAACTATGACTTTAGTATGGTGTTCGTTTTCTGTGAACTTGTGCTTACTGTTTGTTAGTATTCAAGGTTTTAGTAGAAGCTATTTTAGGGAAAGGATCTCACAGTTATATACAGATTCTTGTTTCAGCTTTGGCAAGTCTCCAAGAGGAGATTAATGTACCAATGCTTTTTCTATCAGGATTGTGTAGATGCAGAATTGAAAAAGGACTGAATGAATTGTAGTTAGTGATATTCTGAAAATGTTCAAACAACCATTGAAGAGAAATGGAAGTATTAGAGTATTGTTTTCACCAAGTTATAATACTTTGTAATAACCCATGTGGTGTTGTGTTACAGGTTGCTGTTGAGGTCTTTGGCCTGGTACAACAGCTACTTCCTTCTGTGGCAGTTCTGAATCAGAAATATGCCCCTCCAGCTTTTAACCCAAATCAGTCTACAGACAGCACCACGGGAAACCAGCCAGAGCAAGGGCTTTCAGCTTGTACTACCTCCAATCACTATGCTGTTGTAGAAAGTGAGCACCCCTATAAACCTGCCTCTGTTACACACTATAAGGTGAGCACCATTTCTAAGTGTACGTGCTGCTTCTTAAAAGCTTGACACAGGAGTTTTCTTGAGTCAATATTTGCTATCTGAAAAATTGTCGCCATTGATGATAATTAATATTGTCCAGTATAGGGGATAGTTCCTTATATTATTGCTGTACTGTTTTCTGGACAAAACTTTCTACATCAAGTGTAGTGGAAACTAGTGAAGTGTTAACCACCAAATTCAGATATCTGCTCTAAGTCCTTAAATTTGCATGGTCTTAGATTTTTCTATTGTCATATATAGTTTCTTTGCTCTAACTGTACAGACTGTAGAAGTTCAGAGTCTTTACGTATACAGTGTATAATCATAGGTCAGACTTTCTTACCTAATGCTAGAACAGTGTTTTGTAAAAATACCTAAAGTCAATTCTAGTCAAATTAACATCCAGAAGTAGCAAACCTATAATCAAGAGCCTGAACAGGACATTAATTATTATTCCACTATTCCACTGCTTGTCCTGTGAGACAGCAAAACATCCACTGTGGAAAATGTAGTTACCATGTGATCATCCTGATGCAATAATGCTTACTTTTGTCCTAAAAGTTTATGGAGCATGTCTAAAGCCTCGGGTTTAGTGGTTACTGCATTTGAATTTCTGTAGCTGTATGTTATTGTACTGCAGGCCACATCCGCAAGTGGGATTCAGCTGCTTTGTACTTTTCTGGGCTTGCACAAAACAGGTATTCAGTATGTTTGTTGAAGTTTGAGTTTAGAAAAGGTATATGAGAGTTCAATGTCTGTAGTAGTCTGTGGTTGTTTTGTTCAATGAACCTGTACAGAGTTCTTAAAAACAATAACAAGTGGTGTCAGCACAAATACTTAACCAGGATATTAAGTTATAATACAGGATTCTAATTGAGTAAAGTGTAAAGCATTTCAGGTGTATATGAATTTTAAAGAATAAATTAGGTTAATATTAATTTAAAGCATATCAAAACAATTGTGCAGAATTACATCATTAAATCACTTTTGTAGAGTTAAGGCCAAATGGAAGTGAAGAAATAAATGTAAAAAAAACCCCAAGAACCCCAAGAGCTTGGATGTAATTAAACTATTGCTTTGTTTTAGGTGACTTTTCCTGAATGTGTCCGGTGGATAACAATAGAGTTTGACACTCAGTGTGGCACTGCTCAGTCAGAGGATGTTCTTCGTTTACTAATTCCTGTCAGAATTGCACAGAGCCTGGGGTTTGGACCAAAGCATACTTCTGTTCATGAAAACCTTAATTCATGGATAGAACTGAAAAAGTTCTCTGGATCTTCAGGATGGCCTACCATGGTATTAGTATTGCCAGGTAATAAATAGATACTGACATAATTACTAGTAATGTGAGTTACTAAATTAATTAAAGGAAGTTCAATTTTTCTGCAAAATCATCTTAGCAAACAAAGTTGAAGAAGGATCTTTATCCAAGCTGGCAAGTTGATTATGTTTATAGTAGGTTTCTTGCTTGAAGTGTTGATCTGCTCTTCTTCCCATGGTTTTAATTCACGTTTTACGTGTAAAGGCTGGGTTTCGTGTATACCTATGTAAAAGAAACATACAAAAAGGAGAGGAATATATTATTTATTTAATTTGTCCTTTTACTTCTTTAAGGGAATGAAGCTCTTTTTTCTCTGGAGACTGCATCAGACTATGTGAAAGATGAAAAGGCTTGTTTTTATGGTTTCAAATGTTACGCAATTGGATATGAATTTAGTCCAGGATCTGATGAGGTAAGGAAAAAGTGAGATAGTTATAATTGCTGCACCTAATAAATCTCTCCTATAAGGCTATTTTTTGAGGATAAAAATGTTCAGATTTCCACTTACGACTAAGTGACATTGGCAAAGTATTTTTAGATTAATTTTATAAAAGTTTTAACATTTTTTGTTAAAGACATTATTCATTTGGAATGGCTTTTTGCTTGGCTTGTGGCAGTCTACAAATACATAGTGTGGTTTTATCTTGTATGTCAGTGGGATATAAGATTTCCTGAAATTCTCACCTACTCTTGCATCAGAGATCCAAAGGTTTGGGGCTTTCAGTGATTGGTATTTTACTGTCACTGCCAATTGAATGACATGCTTGCATTATTTTTCCAGTACTCACTCACACAAGAACTCTCAGACTCCTTGGAAATGCTGTGCACATTTAGGCTACCTCAGATTGTACCCAGTGGTCTCCTCATTTTGCCTTTAAGGGCATGAATCCTTTCCACCACTATTTATTGCAAAGAGAAGATTAAATTTCCTGTCCTTGACCCAATGCTTTCTTTTGGCTTATTTTAAGAGATTAGTGAAAACACTTAATATGTTTTATAATAAATCCAAAAAATGAGTCTACCCTTATCCTGGGAGTCTTTGGGCCTGTCGCTTCATGTGGACTTCACAAGGTCTGCATCTTGCTTACAGTACAACCCTCACAGAAGATTTACCTCATCTTATTCCTGGATTTTGCTCAAGCTAAATCATGTCTTCAGGTTTTCAGAATGTCAAGTTCTTTAGAATTTCTTTACGTATCAGATAGAAAACATACTATAAGATTATTAGCTATGGTGGTCTCACTGGCTTTTAACAAAATCAGATTTATAATTCCTACGGAAGTTCTAATTAGTCTGTGTTTGAATAAAAATAACTTTTTCTTAAGCAAAAAAACCCATGTAGGTTGATCTGTCCTTCATATTCTTTAAAGCATTTACAAAGCTGCTGGCGTGTTTTGAACACTCCATGCTAAAACATGCTAGCAATACCTTAAGTCTATCATCTAAAGAAAAGTTTTAAGTAATCGTTTTCAAACATACCTTTTAATTCTAAAAATTTTGGTACATTGTCCTATGTCACAGCAAAAGAAAGCAGTAGCTGTTTGACAAGGAATACATTGCTGAGAAGCTTCGCACTGGGACACACAACATT